>JADDOH010004324.1:0-121422 GCA_016648135.1 Agrypnia vestita
CTCCCATAATCTTCAGAATTCAAAAAAGATCCTGGTGGTAGTATTTGCAGACAATCTTTCCCTGAGGTCCCTACTATGAGAGGGATCGCTCCTTTCGAATATGAATTCCACAACTTTTGCGTCAAATATTCCTTGCAGTTTGCCGTTTCGAAAGACAAATAAAATAAATATTTGCTGAGATGAGGACAATCGTGGGCGAAATGCTTAGAACACCTTAAAAAAAAATTGATTATAAATACATATAGTTAGTATTCATATTTAATGTGAATTCTGTAAGAGTGTATTTGTAATATCCATAAATTAAATGCTCAAATATAGGTTTAAATTGCTATAATTAAACACCCAACCTAACCAGGTACCACCAAAATGGAGGCATTTTTGAAAGTAATATTGAAGCAGCCAGCCACCCAATCATGCTTTGCTGGCTTTCTACGACATGGAGAGCGACGCCGTGGGTGGTGGATGTCGGGGACAGTCAATGGATCCTCTCAGCAAACTTGGCTAGGACCATTGAACTCGCTAACACAGAAGATCTCCTCTTAGCAGAGTGTAGCTAAAAACTGTTTGACAGCTTTAGGTGTGTAACGGTACCCGGAGTTTTGTTTATATTAACACAACAAAAATCTCCAGAATGTAAACAAAAGGGATCGAGCTAGGGACATGGCGACACCACACCGGTCGGGCGTCTGCCGTAACATTGAGCAGGCCTTTGCTACATCAAAACATCTGTTCCTTTGTCATTAATTTATTTTCCTTGTACATTTTCATTTGCTCCCGGGGAATGTCCCCGGAAGAAATCAACAGTAACAACAGATTGCTCTTTCATTCAAATGCACCACAAACCTTTCCTAAAGATGTAAATGAAAATGTGCAAAAATCAAGACCTTTGCGCCCTGCCAATAATTTATTAATACATATGTTTAAAAAAGGTGCTGATAGTGGACACAGCACCAACTTACGAATTTTTTATGCTGGTTTGGACATCTTTAGCGAAAGAAGTTAACTTTTACAATATTGAAGGAACTTGTGAACCGGCAACTTCGCAAAGTGCAGGAGTATACTGAAGATGACATGTAATATATAGAGGTACGGGTTGATTTTTGGTCATGGTACTTCAAGAATGTGTTGTGCACCATCCAATATCCACTGAGAACGTAATATATTAAATATTTGAGAAAATTCTCATGTTTTCACAACCATTCAGAATCACATGATGCCATCAGTATTGATAGCCTGTTCCAACTCAGTTTGGCAAACTGACGACAGTCACGACTAGCAGAAACGGAAGAGTGTCAGAATGACCCGAATGACAGCATCAAGAAAATTAGTGAGGATTGGTTTTGTATGACAGCATCAAGAAAATTAGTGAGGATTGGTTTTGTACTTATATTAATTTGACTTTTAAGGTAGGTAGTATTTATTTATTCAACAATGAATTATCAAAATGCTTGTTTATGTATTAAATTTTATTGCATTTTTATTTGAATTATTGTAAAACTGAAATCAGCTTTAAGCTGATCAGTCCCTCTCATCATCAGGTATAGATAATAACTAACTTAAATACAAAATTTATCATTCTAATTGGTTAGGTCAGGGGGGCGCGCGGCAGGGAAGGGTATTTTTTTCGCCGAGCAGCTCTAGGAGTGGTGAGTGGACTGAAATGTGATATTATTTATTAATGTGTTTCCAGAATTTAAATTTTTTAGGATTTCAACGGTTTCCAAACTATTCATTATCCATCGTCTATGAGGAACCGAGTGGAGTAATTTTAATTTGTGACTATCGAAAGAATGATTGGTGTTAATTATATGATTGGCAAATTCGGAGAAATTGTTATTTCTTAAGCAGCGGCAATGTTCTTTTATGCGTGTATTTAAGTTTTTAGTGGTTTGGCCTATATACTTTTTGTCACAATCTCCGCAAGTTATTTCATATATCCCACTTTTTTCTAACATACCTATTTTTGTTTTTGAATTTAGAAGAATTTTACCAATATTATTGTTTGTGTAATAAGCTGGTCTAATATGAGTAGGGAAGCAATTTGTAATTTTATTAGAAATCGGACCATTATAAAGAATTTTTCGCCAAAGTGTATTATCGGTGGTTTTAATATTTTTGCCTGAGCATAAATATGTTTCGATAAGTTTATTATTAATTTTTGATTTCAACATTCTATCTATTAACGCGCAATTATATCCATTGTTAATAGCAATATGTTTAATTATATTTACTTCGTTATCATAATCAATGGTGTTAAGGGGAATTTTAATTAATCTATTTAACATGGAATGGAAGCTGGCCATTTTATGCGCTGTCGGATGGGAAGACGATGCAGGAATTACGGTATCGGTATGTGTGGGTTTTCGGTAAATGTTAAATTGTAACTTATTATTATTAACTTTGATAGAGAGGTCCAAAAAATTTAAACTATTATCTTCATTTTTTTCGAGAGTGAATTTGATATTTTTGTGTTGTACATTAAGGTAAGCGAGAAAAGAATCTAGTTGTCTATCAGTGCCCATGAAGATACAAAATATATCGTCCACGTATCTATACCAACTGAGGATGCATGAATTAACGAGGGGATGATCTGAATTTAACAAGTCTGTTTCTAGTTTGTTTAAAAATATATCGGCTAGAATGGGAGATATTGGGGAACCCATGGGTAATCCGTCACGTTGTTCGTAAAAAATATTATTGAATTCGAAATAATTTTGGTTCGTGCAGACATTGAATATTTTTATGATTTCCTCATCCAAGTTCCTCATCCAGTTTAGAATTATTTAGTAAATCAATAAAAATATTATTTGTATCAATTATCGGGACATTTGTGAAAAGGTTGACTACATCAAGATTGTGACAAAAAGTATATAGGCCAAACCACTAGAAACTTAAATACACGCAAAAAAGAACATCGCCGCTGCTTAAAAAATAACAATTTCTCCGAATTTGCCAATCATATAATTAACACCAATCATTCTTTCGATAGTCACAAATTAAAATTACTCCACTCGGTTCCTCATAGACGATAGATAATGAATAGTTTGGAAACCGTTGAAATCCTAAAAAATTTAAATTCTGGAAACACATTAATAAATAAAATCACATTTCAGTCCACTTCACCACTCCTAGAGCTGTTCGGCGAAAAAAATACCCTTCCCTGCCGCGCGCCCCCCTGACCTAACCAATTAGAATGATAAATTTTGTATTTAAGTTAGTTATTATCTATACCTGATGATGAGAGGGACTGCTCCTCTCGAAACTATAGTTGTAATTTAATAACTCATATTGTGTGTGTATTACAAAGTAAAGTAAAACATATTTTAAATTATAATGTTGCACCACAAAGTATCTGCCAAATCTTTCAATGATATTGAGCTGATCATCTCATTCTGTTATCATCTGTCTTCTTTTATATGGAGCCAATGGTATTGCAAATGAGAGGAAAATATATTTTTTCCCAGAGTTACACAAAACCTCTCGGCGGTTGACCCATAATTGAGTTTTCTCTCTATACTATGGAAATTGACTTCGACGTGTGTTTACGGAACGGATTCCGCTCGTAAGTTGAGGTTCCACTGTATTCGCCACAACATTCTTTTTTCATATAATTTTAGCCTTTTTATGATAAATTAACTCACGTGTCTTCAACATTGCCACATGCTCCATAAATATCTATATCTAGTACTGTCTGCAGTTCTGTCACATATTTCATGTAAGGACTTTCCTTTGAACAATCGGTGAGCATGGTCGCCACCAAAACATTTCTCTGCTTAATGTTAATGTTTGGTATTATTTGGGTGCGGGATTCTTCTTCAATTTGAGCTGCTGTTTTAGATTTTAGTGGAATTACTCGTCCATATGGAACTGGTATGTCTGATTCCATCCTGAAACAAAAAATATTTCTTTTGTTAAATTTTCAACAGTAACTTTGTGGTAATTTTTATTTTTTAATGCTTTGACAAGCCACGCGGCCCAATTACTGAAGCAAAACAAATCACAACATCTGGAATTGTGCAAATCACATAGACTTATTATGAGTTCTCTGGAAAACAAAACCCAAACCCCCGACATGAGAATTGTCATGCTTACTAAGCTTAAGAATAATGTAATTACCTGCATATATTTTAACTTTATTATTACCTATTTGAAAATATCTATTATTACATGGTGCGAAAAGTTAGGGGACAATTTTTTTTTCCAACTCTAGGTTGTTTTGGAGGAGCATGTTAGTTCCAAGGAATGTAATGAAGAAGGAGGAGGTCTAATGACATCAAATTTTGGTCAAATCGAATCTGAATTTTGGTCAAATCGAGAAAACCTGTAAATTTGGTACAAAATAATACAGCACACCTGGATATATCATGGTGGTGGATGGTGATTAATGTGTCTTCGGACCAAATGTGCATAAAAATGTGCGTTTGTTGTGTGACAGAGTGAATAAATTTTATTATAAATTTTTAATCTTATGTTTTTTTTAAATAAAATTTTGTATTTATGTGATGATAACATAAACAAAAAATAGTTTTTTATGATGTCTTGGATTGATTTGTGATTTGATTGATTTTTATATAATGAAACCCATCTCCCACTGTTCTATGTTTTACTGTATTTTTTTGGTACTTGGTTTTACTGTATTGGGATTCTACTAATTAAAAAAATGTTCTTAGGTTTTCACGGCCACTCAGAATCTTCAAGTTTGTGTTTACTGGGGTATTATGCCGTGTTGTTACGACCTTTCGGGCCGACGTTTCGGATCCCATTGCAGGGTCCATCATCAGGGCCGATGTGTTGTCTTGAATGTTGGTGTTGTGGTTAAGTATCGGCTTGCAATACCGTGCCGAAGTCATAATGTGTTTGTATTGTGTTGTATGTATGATTCATCTGTTGTCTGATCACTATCTCTGCGGAGTCTGCGACGAGAATGACTTTGAAGCGCCGGATACCAAGATGTTTTTAATTTGAGACCATCATCTCTATTAATGTTTATCGGATGCTTGTAGATTTCTAGTGCTTCCTTGATAAGACGCGCAAGGTGACTCTTAGGCTTTCCAAGGATTTTCGGTTCGAATGCAAAATGATGGCCGGTATCCAGAAAATGCTCAGCCAGTGCTGATTTTTCTGGATGACCGAGTTTATATGCCCGTTTGTGCTCGTTGACCCTTTTGGAAATGGTACGCGCCGTTTGCCCCACGTATACTTTATCGCAGTCTTGACAATCGAGTCTATACACACCGTCCGTTTCTAAGCGATCTCGATCCTTTGCTGATCTCAACATATCTTTAATTTTGAAGTTGGCACCAAAAACTGTCTTAATGTCTCTTTTCTTGAGAACTCTGGCAATTCTGTCTGTAACGCTTTGGACAAAGGGCAGAAAGGCGATGCCTTTGCACTCAGGTTCTGTATGTTTTTCAGGGCGAACAGACCTCGTACTTATGACGCGTTGTATCTGTCGCTTCTGGTAACCATTGCCTTCCAGTGCGTCGCTGAGTGTTATCATTTCCTCCTGTAGATATTCATCTTGGCATATCCTTTTGGCCCTCGTGGCCAAAGTGTTGATGAGACCTCTTTTTTGAGCAGGATGATGGTGGGAGTTCGCATGTAGATAACGGTTGGTATGTGTAGGCTTCCTATACACTCTGTGTACACCAAGTAGACTACATAGCGAAGATGCGGGGACTTTTGGAAAGCAGCACTTATAAGAAAATCAAGAAGAATCCAACGGATAGAATCGACAGAAAAACTAGGGAGCTGGTCAAAGCTTCCAGTATTCCAGCCGATTTGCATTTCAAACTATTTGTGCAAGCGTCAAAAACACCCGCAATCTACGGGCTTCCCAAAATACATAAGGATGGAGTGCCACTAAGACCAATTGTGAGCGCAATAGGAGCGCCAACATACAAGCTGTCACAATATTTGGCCGGTCTCCTACAGATGCAGACGGGGAAGACGTCCTCATGGGTGAAAGACTCAGCACACTTCGTCAATATGCTAAAAGAAATAAAGTGTGAAAGGGGTGATATACTAGTCAGTTTTGACGTCATATCCCTCTTCACTAATGTGCCTGTGGACGACGCTATGAGTCTGTTGGAAGAAATTTATGATGAAGACATCTGCGCACTGTTTGAGCACTGCCTGACGAGTGGATACTTTTCTTTCCAAGGTGAGCTCTTCCAACAAGTGGAAGGCGTAGCGATGGGTAATCCACTTTCTCCGGTGATTGCTAACTTTTTTATGGAGAAATTCGAAGAAACAGCACTGGACACAGCATCCTTTACTCCGAAGGTCTGGTGGAGATACGTCGATGACGTGTTTGCAATCTGGCCGCATGGTGAAGACAAACTAGGTGATTTTTTGGGACACCTTAATTCACTACATAAGAACCTGAAGTTCACCATGGAGATAGAGAAAGACAACGTGCTTCCTTTTCTTGATGTCGAAATAAAAAAGAAAGCCGATGGGAGTTTCGGACACAGAGTTTATAGGAAGCCTACACATACCAACCGTTATCTACATGCGAACTCCCACCATCATCCTGCTCAAAAAAGAGGTCTCATCAACACTTTGGCCACGAGGGCCAAAAGGATATGCCAAGATGAATATCTACAGGAGGAAATGATAACACTCAGCGACGCACTGGAAGGCAATGGTTACCAGAAGCGACAGATACAACGCGTCATAAGTACGAGGTCTGTTCGCCCTGAAAAACATACAGAACCTGAGTGCAAAGGCATCGCCTTTCTGCCTTTTGTCCAAAGCGTTACAGACAGAATTGCCAGAGCTCTCAAGAAAAGAGACATTAAGACAGTTTTTGGTGCCAACTTCAAAATTAAAGATATGTTGAGATCAGCAAAGATCGAGATCGCTTAGAAACGGACGGTGTGTATAGACTCGATTGTCAAGACTGCGATAAAGTATACGTGGGGCAAACGGCGCGTACCATTTCCAAAAGGGTCAACGAGCACAAACGGGCATGCAAACTCGGTCATCCAGAAAAATCAGCACCTGGCTGAGCATTTTCTGGATACCGGCCATCATTTTGCATTCGAACCGAAAATCCTTGGAAAGCCTAAGAGCCACCATACGCGTCTTATCAAGGAAGCACTAGAAATCTACAAGCACCCGATAAATATTAATAGAGATGATGGTCTCAAATTAAAAACATCTTGGTATCCGGCGCTTCAAAGTCATTCTCGTCGCAGACTCCGCAGAGATAGTGGTCAGACAACAGATGAATCATACATACAACACAATACAAACACATCATGACTTCGGCACGGTATTGCAAGCCGATACTTAACCACAACACCAACATTCAAGACAACACATCAGCCCTGATGATGGACCCTGCAATGGGATCCGAAACGTCGGCCCGAAAGGTCGTAACAACACGGCATAATACCCCAGTAAACACAAACTTGAAGAGTCATAATTCATCTTAATCTCTAATTTTTATAGATAGCTTTTTTATTTTATTTGTAATTTGATTGTACCACTACATATTATTAATATCAATTATTTTATAATAACAGAAAATATATTACTAATAGTTTGGGAGAATATAGTTACTGCAAAATCCTGAAATACCACGAGTGTATAAAATTTAAAAAAGTTTATTGTAATACTGTTAATGATATTGTGAATGATATTAAAATAATTGTTTCAAATAATAATACTTAAAAATAAACATTTTTAAATAGGTTTATCTACGGGTTGACAAAAAATACAACCCATGGTTACAAGGGTTCGACACCATGATTAAAAAACAATTATTTTTATAATCCTAGAGATATGACTATTCAATACTACGACTAATATAAGACTAAAATAATAATAATATTTGGATAATTTATATAGCGCCGTTTTCGCGAATACGAACCTCAAGGGCGCAAGACTAATATAAGATAATCAATTCAAATATACTTGTATCTACCAACATCATATTAAATGTTATTGTCAATAGTAGATATAGTAATAGTCAAAATGATAGGTAAAATAGGCGAAGACACAGAATGATATAAAATAATTTTGTTAAAAATTAAGTTATTACGTGAATTTGTACAAAAGTGAAATAAAACTAAATAATAAGTAATGAGTCAAACGTAATGCTTTTAGAGTGCTGGCTTAAAATTTAATTTCAATAAGATATTAATATTTATCTTCACATAACGTATGGCTTTATTATTGTTTAGTTAATGGTATGATGGCTTGAGAATCGTAGAATTTCTAAAATAATAATACGCAAGGGTGTTTAACCTATTGCGCTATTATGATGTTTCATCAACCGGCATAATATGTTCTAAAGGTCTTGGGTTAGCATATTAACCTTGGAGGGCCCGCCTGAATATGCTAAATATCTGAATTATTTATATAATATGATTTCAGATTTCTCGGAATTAAATGAAGGAAAAATTAAGTGATAAAAAATTCTTTAAAAAAGTGATTTTAGCAGATTACCGGAGAAAACAGTTTAACTGAAAAAAATATGTGGTGTATATGTAAATAAAATATAAATGTGTTTTGTAACGCCTTCAACGCATTACAACAACCAAAGTAAATATTTATTAAAAAAAACTATGAATGCTTACCAAAGAGTCCATACATCTAAAGCCTTTTGATGATATAACTAAGAAAGAGAAGTACAGAAGAAATCGTTCTTTTTTTTAACATTTCACTTTTCAACATCATATCCTGATACTGTCAAACACATACAAATCACTTGATATTGGCATATAACGTTGAAATAAGTTTTCATCGATAATTGTTAATAATGTGACGTTTTGGTAAATAATTCAAAATATTTCTTCTAAAATGCGAATTTTGGATTACTTTTATGTCGGTACGTTTAAACCTTGGAAAAATATATTTAGCTCGTAGAAATATTTTTCAAGAGATAAACTTTGAAAGAGGCTTAAGGATAGGGTTTAATTACGAAGGTCTCTGAACAGGAAAACATAAAATAATTGATTCGACAATTTTTGAGACAGGAAATAACTTCGCGTGAAGGTTTTGTCGACCAAACGTGTTTTTATAACGTGCATGTTGTTTTTATAAATGTTCTGCATCTATTACAATGAATAACTATGTTTTTTCTCGATTCTGTAACATTACAAGTGCAAAAAGCTGTTATAAATGTTGTTTACTTATTATTCTTAGGATGCTACATACTTATAGTAAATATATACTCTAAGGTAAATAAAATATTCATAAATTTTTAACGAATCTAAAATTTACACAACTTTCAAAATTTTATTTTAAATTTAGGCATTTTTTGTTTCTTTGGTGTCCGCAATATGTATTCTTAATATGATATATATTTGAGAATTTTTATATACAATCGATTTATAAATAACGCACAAATAAGGTACGCAACTTGAGTTATTTCTGATAACAGCTCACGGACCACAACAAAATTGATAACTTACTATTTAACTGTCAAAAGAGAGGTGCGGATGGATTACGAAATTAGGGATGGGAAAACTAATTATCGCAGAGAAAAGCGCAAATCTGCCATTCGGGGCTTGACCTTTCGGAAGAATTAAAAAAAAACTTTTGACACCATGTTTTTTATTGATTATCAATATAACTTAATCAAGAAAACAGCTAGGAATTCAAATATTAAATCTCAATTGTTTTAACCATTCCCTAAACATGAAGTACCAACGGTCTGCGGAGCCTTCTTCTCCGAATGAAGGTAATAAAATCATTTTATACTTAAGTAGAATGTCTAAAAAACTCAAATTTCTAAAGGTATCACCAGTTAACAGCACGACTGCTTATTTCTATCACGGTATAATAAAGTCACAACAAAAAATTGTGTAAGCATTATTACTCGGCTATTTAAGGCCTCATTAAATGGAACGTGCAGTGTGATAAGTGACAGTCTATAATAATTTGTCACGGATGTACCTAGATATTTGATAATGATGCTCGATAGTACCTACATCTCGTGTTGCCAAAAATAATCTTGCACTAATTTGAAATTTTCCGGTAATTATTTATTCAAAAATATTTTTTCCGGTTAGCCGCACGGTGTTGGTTAAAATTTATAAGAGGTAGGTAATATTATTTTTATATTTTGCGCGACGGATATATTATTTCAATATCACAGTTGTACCGCTATCAACCGGTGAGCAGTGCATCCTTTGGAGGGAAAAATGCACTCGCTCTCTCGATATCACAACAACACTGAAGATTGGCTTGGGAGCGTCCTGGGAGTTAAATCCACACCGATTCAGTTGTTATTATGATGGAAAGCAAATTAACGTCTCCGAGTTGAAAGAAATTAATTATATTTTATAGATTGAAGAATAATTTAAGCCTCTTCGAAATATTTAAATAATATTTTAAAGCTTTACACGAGATATTAAACAAGTTGCTCATTAGGTTGCGTAACTAAGTTCAATCCTAACTAGTTAATTTAATATATTTGTATGTTGTATATTTTTGCTATTTTTGATTTAAAAAATCAATAATTACGTGGTGACTATCACTAGTGGAATCGCGATATTAGGGCAATGTATTTTTTCTAATAATATGAAAATATTATAAGAATCTGGAACTTTTTTTTTAATAGAGATGCGAACACGGAATACGTGTCACATCAATATTCTTACTATTTTCAAACTAAGCTAAATGCTTGTGCTATGAAAATAGGACTAACTTGCTGGTCTGGAGTGAGGTTTGAATCCGCGACCTTTGGATCACGAGGCGAGAGTCCTAACCACAAGACCAACAAGCTACTCTTTTATTTATTTTAAGCTACATGGGTTATCTAATACTCATAGTTTTTGGGAATCATTGCTTGACATAAATATGTCGATAGCTATAGTCGCTAGCTATTTGAAAATGGAATCATAGAATGGAATCAATAATTTTAATGTGTTTTCATTAAAAATAAATGTAAATTTACGTGTCGTATTTTAATTTACACTAAATTAAACGTTATATTGTCATTACCATGGTTTCGAGAGCAACAGTCCCTTTCATAATCAGGTGTAATTAATAACTTTCCAAAAAAGTGCGTCGCGTAGTGAGGAGGGTTTTTTCGTAATTAACGGCAACAAGCTTAATATCGGAAAACTGTTGTGGAATGTAATGTTATTCATAAATGTTTTCTCGAAATTACCAACTGTCAATATATGGTAAACAGCCTGCGTCAATCTACGGCAAAACAAAGGCCTCAACATGACATTTCTATTTATTTCGCTTCATAGTAGGCCGCTGCCAGCAATTCCCCATACGCCAACAAAATTGATCCATCCATCGCACTTTTCCTCTGTTCTTCCTCGGTGTCTCACTCACACCTCTTGGATACCGTTGAAACATTACTTGTCCAATATTTGTAGAGCTAAATAACCTACCCATTTCCATTTAAATTTCTTCGTGATTTTGATAACATCGTATACTTTTGTCTGGACTCGTGTCCACTCGTTGCGCATTCAGACTCTTCCGCTATATCTTCAGGTTTGTGTTATATTGTAATGTGGGGTATTATGCCGTTTTATTACGACCTTTCGGGCTAAAGTTGTGTATGTGACGATGCGTACACATCAGCTCTGATGATGGACCCTGCAATGGGATCCGAAAGGTCGTAATAACACGTCATAATGCCCCAGAAAACACAAACCTGAAGAATCTGAGTGGCCGTGATAACCTAAGAACATTCTTCTGCTATATGTTCTTCTAAAACCTTTTTCTTTTGGTTGATTCATTGAACGTACTTATTTATTACTTTTTTGGTGACAATCTTAGTAAACATTAAAAATTTTTAATTAAAAATAAAAAAATATCAAACATATTTATTTTTTATATATACTATGGTGAGTTCTTTGCTAAGTTCATCACGTATTATGTAGAAATCTCAGGTATACACAAATTGGTAATGAAGGCACAGATTTTTTTTACATCAAAAACAAAATTATCGTTATTAATTGCATTTTCTGAAATTTATTTTCCAGATACAAAATTAATAAATTCTTTAATAATAAAATAGTAAACGTGTTTTCACTTTAATAATAAAGTTTATATATAGCCATAATTGCAATAGAAACCTTCACCCAAACGTCACAAGAACTAAAAATGAGGACGAAATCTGTGCATTATTCTTTATTGTAATGTCCACCAGCAACGTTTTTATTTTAAAAGCAAACTAGAAAAACCTTTTGTTTTTAAGATTTCTCTGTTAATTTTATCGTGTAACAAGGAAGATTTGTCATGCTACCAATTTTACGAGGCGAGTTGTACGCGTGACTCGCTGCCAAGAAAGCATTCCCTTATAACAAAGTGCCCTCCGGGTTTCTCAATGTCTGCGTTAGCAGACCAGGGATTCTAAAAGGAATCTGAAATTGGCGCTCGTTAACACTAATTAAAAGATGTACAAATGTCTTCAATAATTGATGACGTAGTTATTCACAAGGTGGTATGGGTTAACAGGTTTCATTTTTCACGTGAATTTCATTAACCATTTGCGGAATCATCGGCCTATTCTAACCACACGTATATCAGATTATTTCATAAGGTACTAATTCCATTGACCTCAATACACCTTCTCGCTAAACTAAAAAAATCGAAGCTAAAAAACTTAAAAACGTATAATTTTTTTCCATAAAACGTGTACCATTCGTATTCTCAGATAATTGTAATTCTACGTTAGTCAATCTCAATGTCTTACTTGTTTTTTTGTGGATATCAAATACAAATTTAGTTTCAGCGATGAACACAAGAATTTGCTCCAACGTGTAGATAGATAATGGAAAATAAATATTTTATCTCTTCCCTGAAAAAATGACGTGTGTTTAGAAATAGGTCAAAAATAAAGAATATATATAATATATGTATATTTTAATATTGTTATTTACTTTATTATGTTCTACTCCCTATTGTTCCTATTAAGTATTTTATTTTAACATGCTTATATTATTATTAGGTACTACTTCAAAATTATTTCTATGTGAGATTTTATTTATTTATTTATTTATTTTAATGGTTCACAAACAATGAAAAACACACAACGTGATATAGATAATACAATTATAATTCATATTATTAATATTTTAGGATATAAGTTAATAAGTACATTACTATCTTTTACACTCTCATACATTTATATATATCATTTCTTATATCTGTTAATATTTCCAAAAAAATAGTTCAGTCATCGAGGGTTATTCTACTTATTTGTATTGTACTGAATTCGAGAATTTATAGGAAACATAGCCCATAATTTTATAGAAAACATGATTTTGGAAGGGTTACATAAAATCTAGAATTCACTACATTTTAAATTAGTGATCCTCGATAACTGCATTCATTTTTTAATTTTTTTTTTGGATATTGCTGCATTTGTTTTTATACCACACCATGTTTTATATTTGCATTATAAAGTGTTTGAACACTTTGCGTGATATCGAAAGCCAAATTTTGATGAACTCCAAGTTAATGTGAGAAAAGTATATACAGAATATAATAATTCCATTTTGATATGCGAGATAATTTTTGTTACGTTTAAGATCATTGTTTGGAATCCGATTCGCGCGGACCAAATGGTGCGCATTTACTTTCTGATAAACCGTAGACACATTTTATTCAGACTCGGAGGAGGAGGAAATAAAAGGAGCTCTTAATCAAGAAATCTTTGCTAAATTATAGATGTCATAAACTTCACCTCTGTAAAGTTTATGATATCTACCCCTAATAAAGCCCAATAACAGGACATACTTGCATTGTCTATAATGGCCAGACAATGTTACATTTCCGAATCATGCAGAAAACAGATTTACAGAAACGTCAAACCTGGTGATCCTCATAACAGAGAAGAGAAAATTAAAGTATGTTATACATATATATATATTTCTTTTCAATTTATTCAGCAATATTGTAGATTGACATTTTTAAATATTGATTGTATTATTATTAAAAATTTAGGACTTTCTATTTTACACATAAATAATTTTCATCATTAAAAATTAGCACTAAAGCAAGTAATAGTAAAAAAATATTATTAATAATCAATTAAATTTAACTACTAGCCCAATTTTAAAAAAAATTCCAATAATTGTGAGTAATGAACAATTTCAGCAATAATATTTAAAAATAATTTAGAAAAATAAAAAACAAAAGATATTATACATTTTGATATTTTGACATTTATAAAACACCTGACGATGGAAAGGTTTTTCCGAAACATGTAGGTGTAATTAATCAAATATAAGTAGGTACATACAAATAATGAAATCAATATTTGTTATATTCTCATTCATTTCACCTAATTGATTTTGAATTTAAGTACTAAGCAGCGTTTAAATTATTTCATACAATCCTATCGTTGTATGCCAATAACAATGGGTTTTTTAATCGGAATGGATTAATCATTTTCCTTTTATTTCTTGTGGATAAAAATAATTTGGTATTAAGGACATATATCAAGGTACCACTATATTTTAAACAAACCTTCAACATTCCTAACTTATTCCCATTATCGTACAGTCTGTTACAACCATAACGTAGTGCATCACTACTTAAATTTTATTGATAGACGATGATGGAGACAATAAGCTGAATATAGATAGCTAAGTGTATATGCCACATAAAATGTAAATCCTTTTTGCTCGCTACATTCGAAAATAAATAAATCGTAATAAAACTATAATTGTCACAAACTTGAGACCTATTCTCATACCAATATGCCCATTCTCCTTTTTTATGTTTCAATAAACAGAAAAAGATTAAAATCTTGAAGTTTTGGAGCATGTGTACGTATTTTTAAATATTTTTTAGATCTGCGAATCGATATGATCCCGTTCGATACTATTTCAAAAAGTTTCTTATAATAAAATAAAATAATTATTTTCCTGTTGTCTTCTATCGGATCATCGTAATTATTTTATTTCTCCCGTAAAGATGTGTTACACACGTATGAGAAATAAAATTGTGTTACATCAGCAAGGAACTATTTGAGAACAACCGATATAGAGAAGGCCTAAGGTCGCTAAGTCCGGAGAGGCGGAAGCGGAAGCGGACACGTAACACCGGATAATGAACACACACAAACAATACAACAAAGCCCTACCCTGTTGCAAAGGAAACCCTGAATACCTTTACCTACATACAAGTCCTTCATGCGCCTCTTTGTGCGTACGATAATTCAATAATCATTAAGAAATTATTTATTTTTGTTTAAGAAATCATTAATGTCACTAACATTATTAGCTTCTCTTAATTCGAACATTCCAAGGTTTGCAGTTTTGGTGGTACAATTGGAAGGAACGGCCACGATAGTCTAGATGTTTCCTGATCCAGGGATCACTGGTTTATTTCTTGTCGTGTCCCATTTATTTTTCCCGATGTAACTTTTTAAACCAAAATTTGGATGCGCGTTTATGTATGCACGTGTACAGTAAAAGCGTACAATTTAGTAAATGTGTACACCAGGCTAATATTCTAGTAAGAGTACCAATTAAATGTATTCCTAATAGATGTGGGTATTAATTAATCAGACAAAGCGTACACTTGCTACAACAGTCCAGGCGCCAGAGGTAATTAAGTATGCAAAATATGAGGACCGCATTCTGACAATTGATTCTAATTCAGAAAAGCTTATAGATTAACAATCTGAATGTTGCCAGAAGCCCAGGTGGTCCAATTTTTTTTATAAACCCCCCCCCCCCTCTCTCCCTCTACGCAGCAAGTAAATCGATTGAGTACAAGCTATTGAGCTATTTTACTGATTATATTAGTGTCATTTGTTGTTTTTTTAAAAATAATTAAAGGTATTAATAGGTTGTTAAATAAAATTAAAATAGAAATTATTGAAAAAAAATCATAAATTGTTGTTAAAAAAATTATTTAATGATAAAAACAAATTTAATGATATAGTCCAGGTGACAGAGGTACTTGACTATGCAAAATATGAAGACTGGCAACTATACTATCAGTTTCTTATACCTGAGACACCAAATAACAAAAAACTGAATGTTGTCAGCAGTTTTATTGGTCCGTTTCCCTTTTACCCTAATTAAATATCCCACCCCCAAGCGTCAGAGCGCATAGCGCACCTGGACGTGTAATGTTTTTGGGCAACAGTAGGATAAAAACCATTGCGAGTAACGCTATATTTTTTCGTGTTTATCAAATAGATATGAGTTTGGTCATTTTGAGTGATAAATTAATAACTGTTTTATTAAAATACGTGAGCAATGTCGCTACAAGTGACAAATTTTAATGTGAAAAGAAAAAGATCGAACGAGTTATCGTGTTTGTTTTGTGATAAAGCAGGTGACTTGGTTAAGGAACCGAAACCGCAAGCATTTATAAGTATTCAAAAAGCAGCAGATCGAAGAAAAGATGACATTAGTAAAAAGTTACAAAATAATCCAGAGTTCGCAGCACTAGAATATTCATGGCGTCGGCGTTGATGTTGTTTGCATGGCGAGTTATGTAAGTGAAGACAACGAGAAATAGCATTGCTCAAACAGCCAGATATGTCTACTTCCATTGCAGAATAAGGTGATGCAGGTATAGCAGGTAGTAGCAAAAATATTCGACAATCATTAAGAAATAAAACGAAAGGAAGGTACATTTAATGCGGTGAGCCCCGACTTACCACACGAGCAGTCTCAAAATCGATCTTCAGCAGTTACTGGAGGCTTGACTGGTACAACCAAAAATGAAGACGCGATGCATAGATGGGTACTTCTTTATGCTTTTGACAACCTATTAATACCTTTAATTATTTAAAAAAAACCCAACTAATGACACTAATATAATCATTAGCTCAATAGCTTGTACTCAATCGATTTACTTGCTGCGTATAAATGGGGGGGGGGGGGTATAAAAAAAATGGACCACCTGGACTTCTGGCAACATTCAGATTGTTAATCTATAGGCTTTTCTAAACTAGAATCAATTGTCACAATGCGGTCCACATATTTTGCATACTCAAGTACCTCTGGCGCCTCGACGACAACACATTAGTAAAAATATTACATCGCGAAACTATTTTTTCTGTATGATAAAAAAGTGATAATTAACACTTTATTTAATCTAGCTAACCTTATTATTTTCTCCAATTATTATATTGTTTCTTCAAAAAGAGCAAAATAATTTTGTGGTAGTATTATTAATATAATTAATAAAAATGAACTTTGTTTTCACCACTTTTGTATTGAAAAAAAAACATGTTTCAGAGCCCATGTTGATATTTTTCAATAAAAAAGTGGTGAAAACTGAGTTCATTTTTATTAATTATATTATATTGTTATTAAACATTCACAAATAAAGGTGACTCGTGAAATTTATAGGTTATGTATGGACTGTTGATTAATTCTTGTTTGTGCGCAATTTTATTAAATTGGATATTAATTAATCTACTGGATCACTTTGGAAAACGTTTAATATTTGGTCGATTTTTTACGGAATAACATTGTTTTTACCTTCCGTTACCCATTTGTGTTATCATTAAAATACAACAGTGATCAAGATACATGTATATTATAGATGTCTCATATGACGAAGCTGTATTTATATGGGAAATTGCCATGGAAGTCTTTTTTTGGGTGTTCATAGGACTTACGACCTATGGCTGGCTTAAATGATCATTTTACACATTGTAACATTCACAAATTCCATCCATGATAGACTACCACATCTATCATATTTTTTGGAAGTTGTATATATGTTTAACTTACACACCTTGTTTCGTATGTGAGTTGTATTTTTACTACCGCCACCTGCAGTCGAAAACTTTGTCATTCCCATAAATGAGTACAGATGTCGCCATTGTTAATGAGATATCTATATTTTTTATTGGAGTTTTTAAAGCAATATCATTTATCTCTGTGTACATGACATTCTTCCAAATTATTAACATTATTTATTTATTTATTAAGTAATCTTAATAGGTTTTTAAACATATTATGTAAAAGCATAGTGTTCATTTTCTAGACCAATTAAAAAATTCACAGATGTTAAGAACAAAGTTAGGTAAGATATTTTTAAGTTAATTATTTTTAATTAATTAATGAATAATAGTAAGCAAAAAACAATGTTAAGAATGAATAATGGTAAGTGATTGAATGTGATAAAAGAAAAAGTATATCAAGAAATGAGTTAAATAATGGGTGAAAAAGGATGAGGAGGTTGGAGTCAGGATAGGGGTGGAGGAAGAGAAGATTAGGTATAGTGGGTGAATGGTCAAAGTCGATTTAGATGTGTAGAATTGGTAAACTTTACATTGTATGGAATGATCACTTTAGCCAGCCGTGCGATAGAAAACAGCTTCGTCTCTATGAGACATCTATAATATATATCCTGATTAATGATGTCCCCCTGGGATAAAATCCAGTATTGTGTTCTTGAATAATTTGAACTTACTCAAAATATTCTGAATATAAAACAGTGCAAATTTTTAAGATTTTTGGGGAAAACAAGTTTACAGTTTTGAATACTCACTCACGTTTTAATTTGTCGAGTGCTTAAAAATACGTTAATTTGTTACGTAAATACTTGAATACTCCAGGGACCTTATACGCAGAATATAAATGTACTGATATTTTTATAAATGAATTTTGGGGCCAAAGCTATAAAGTTTGATAAGGGGAAAGTCACTCGGTAGCAATCTGTATATTTTTACTATTATCACAATGTAAGAATTAAAAACATGTTAGTATTTTACTAATAGCTGTAATAATCATTAAGTAGGTGAATGATCATTCTGCCGTACCATGTAAAACATAGTTGCACTGCAGATAAATAGAAGAAAAATAAAAAAATAAAAATTCTAAAGTTACTTTTGTTAATATTATATCATTGCTAATATTATATCACTGTATTATAAATCATTGGACCTCAACTTCAGGCTAAAATATCAAAATGATTTCCAAAATTTAATTAATATTCACTATTTTACTTTCACATACGCTATATATGTACATTTATTAAATACACATCTAACTCTCGGTTCAAATGACAAATAAAAAATCGTGTAAATGTTTATTATTAGTCTAAAGAAATAAAATTATATTCGATTTACATAGAAAACTTCAAACTAAAATACATAAATGAAAACTAGGTTATTATCAAACAATAAAACGTTATTATTATTTTGTCATGAATTTAATACACAATCAACAATGTGATTCCAAGTACACAATACTTAATGAAAATGGGCACTGCCAGTTATCTAAATTTAGAGAGAGAAATTGGAGACAGAAGAGATTTAATAATGAAAACTTTATATTAAATTCTCTTAAAACGTTATTTTCTTGAGTGTATATATTGAACGAAACGTGAATGTCTCAATATAATAAAAAATTCGTACACGCCAAGCTGTATGCGTACATTGTACAAGCAGTGTACAAACGATTCTTCCAATTTTTTGGTCAGGTTGTCACTAGCGAGAGCTTAGAAAGAGAAATTATTCCGGACGCAACTTTAAGACGAAGAAGATCTGGATAAAGTGCTACAACGATCGAAGGATGGATTGCATCTAGCTGGAGAGATCTCGGCGTCAACCAGGCCGGGCAACCGGACCAAAATTTGTGAAGGTGTACTACTAACTATAATATACCTCTTTACATTTAAGAAAATCAATCGAATCAGTATATGTAAGACGTACGTACAGGCAAATTATTTCGTTGTATTGATGTTTATATCCGTAAACACTAACACAACGAAGAAATGTGCGTCTCACGCGCGGCTTATACATACTAATTCGATTGCTTTCATATATGGAAAGAGGTCTACAGACAGTACATTGACGCATGAGTTGTACGTAAACTTATATTTCGAAAAAAAAAACGAAATTAAATATTTATTTGACAGAATATTATGATATACTTGTTTAGTTTCAAGTATAGCTTATTTCAAAACTGTCTAATATGTTAGAGTATAGTAAAGTTATGTGTCTAATAGAAGCCAACATGTATCAATTCTGAGATGAAGGGATGATGAAGAATAATAAATGAACAGTGATAAAAAAAATAGTCTATATACACGCAACTACACGAGTTCAAGATGTAGTTAAAATATTTACCGCGTAAAACAAATAATTAATTATACCAGAAGGTAGAACACATGCAATTATATCATTAAGATAACAAAAATATTTATATTAATCAATAAATAAAATAAAAACAATCACAAGCGAAAAAAGGATAGGTATATTGGACACCCTGAATCCCTTAGTCCGTGACAGTCAATTTTTCAGTGTTCAACATCATTAGCTTTCAGAATGATTGAACGATCGAGATATCCTACACATGATACCCACGTGACAGCGAGGAGAAGATCCCTCCATCAAGAAATATAAGTTACAACAAAGAATATGTATAGAATAAACCTTGAGGTTTTTTAACCAAGAACATTTTTCAGATTAATAAATGTCGGTAAAATATGTATACATGAACTTGATTCTTTAAAATGTATTACTAACAAGCAATACATCTAGATACGTTCGTTTGAGTCAGTTTACAAGATATTTAATTTTTCGATAGCCTACTTCTGCGAAAATAAATTAGCGTCCTATTGATATATAAAACCTTAATAATATTTAATTACTCCGACAAAATATTTACATAAGGACTGTGATTATATTTGGGGTATAAAAGCAAAGGCAGCGTATCCAAAAAATTAAAATAATGTTTCGAATGCAGTCACCGAGGATAACTAATTTAAAATGTACTGAATTTTAGATTTAATATTTATAATTTATATTATTGTATCCCTTCCAAAATTATGTTTCCTATAAATTTATGGGCTATGTTTTCCTATAAAATCTCAAATCCAGTACTTTATACATTAGTAATCCTCGGTAACAGCATTAATTTTTTTTTTATATTGCTGCCTTTGCTTTTATACCTCACATATGTGCAACTCCCCCGCGATATATTATTTACTGAATATTATACTTATTATTGAATCACAGCAAAGACTTAGTTTAGAAGTAGTAGTGTAGAAAGGGTTTCTGATTTAAATCAAAAAATCCTTTATCGAAAAACGCTTTGTTATTGAAATGGCAATGTTTAATTTAGAACACTATAGACATTACTATTTATTAACTTAATTGGAAAACTAATAATATTAAAGCATTATGTATTTTGTTTAGAGAATTGTTCACTGACTCATGTACCTATATGCGTATGGAAAGATATCAAAAATTTACGAATGTCGGTTTGACAAATAAATGTATTTTTTAGTGGAGTAAGAATAACAGTCTTTATTACTTACTACGTTTGTTACTACATTACTTATTACTTATCGTTCTACATTACATCGTTACCACATTACTTATTACTTACTACGTTACTATTATAACACTAAAATATAAATATTCAATTTTTTTAAATGAAGTGTTGTCAAACAAAATGTATAAATATTCCACATCTAAAATGAACATTGTAAATACAACACTATCATTAGGTTAAGTCCACATCGAACATTTTCAAAATGTTTGTTGCCTTGCATACTTTACAAGTAGGCTATGAACGACCAATTTGGGAAATGCTAGAATAGTGGCTATTGTAAGAATAAGAAAAATAATCATTCTACATTCTTCGTCAAACACGCCCGTGTCGCACATGGCAACACCTATACTATATCCAATATGAATAGTTTATTACGACTTTTGTACTATTATCGACTACATGGAGTAAATCATTAATAGGAAAAAAACTAACCCATAAAAACCAAGTTTTTATTTTACTCCCTTTCTTTGTAATTAAGTTTACCATCATGTAATTAAATAATTTATTGACTGAAAATGAAACATGTCTAGACAAATATCTATGTCAAAAATCTCTTTATTATTTGATTTCTTCCCAAAAAACCGAAGTGTGCTGTCATCTGTGAACCAATTGTCATAAATTTTCGAAATTCGTAGTGAAGTACCTATTATAACTACCGACGGAGTAATTCAAATTTTAAATATTCCGTAACGTTATCAGGCCGTCGTTGGTAGTAATCAAACTTTTGTAATGATTCCAATTTGAAAAAACCATTAAAATTTCTAAAAATCCAAAATTATATTATAATTATTATTTTTTTTAACGAAAATTTGATAGATCATTTCGATCGTCGATACGAGACTGCTTGCAAAGTTTCAGCTTGATTGGATCACGGGAAAAGGGTTAAAAATCGATCCAAGTTTTTTCCTCAGACAAGCAAACAATCAGACGCTACGAGTTAAAAGAAAGAGAGTAAAAATACGCACCCACACAACCTATTTGACAACGGAGCAATAAATACAAATTAGTAGCAAGAACACTCCTTAGGAGTGAAACGCCAGGAAAAAAAGAAGAAGAGATTTTTCAAACGTGCTTTTAAAAGCCAAAAGTAATTTTAGTTGTATTTTTTTATTTAATTCTAGTAAATAATTCGGTACAAACTTGATTCATTAGCGGTTTGTGGCGTAGTAGACGAAATGTCTTTGTCAAAATGTAAATGTTAATCGATTTACGGTTGCCTGATGTCCTGGTTACATGCGTCTCTTATCTCTCTTGATTTTGGAAAAATAATGTTTTCAACCGCCTTCGCTAAATATTATCTAATCATTTAAGTGAATTGCTCTTCATTCTTTCCAATACGCTCATTTTTGTTTTTATTTATTTCTAGGAGTAAAAAATCTTTTCCATATTTTTCGCCAAATACCATTGTATTCATTGTATTTTTCTCACTCATTTTGAATTACGTTATCTGTCAAAAAACAAGCTTTGTTTTTGATGAGGTAGTTACAACTACAACAATCTCTATCCTTTCTGTGTCATTTTCTCCGGTGTATAATATAATTTACAACAAATGAGATTAATCATACAAAAAAATCTTATATATTAGAATAGAATTATTTAAAAATCCTATACATATAGTAAATACCTGTTTGAAAAAAGAATAATAGAAGTATCATTTAGAGAAGACATGTCTCTAATTTGTGCTAATTTTAAATGGTTAAGAAAGTAAATATTGCAGTAAGATTCCGGGCTTGTAACCCGGTGGTTACTAAACATTTTTTCGATAGATTTTTTTTCTGTTATCTTATAGATATCTTTCTATCTGATTTATCTAATTTGTTAAAAATATCATAGAAGTATGTTCTAAAATTTACTATCCGCAATAAAATGTACCTCTTCACAATAATTGAATTTACTAATTAATTATTCAATGTGATGCTGTATTAAAGACTCGACTGTAGAGTTTATATTCTTCATTTTTTAAGGAGAATGTAAATAAAATAGGTTATAGAAAAAAATACTTGTATCAAAACAAATTATTCACAACCTTATTTATTATTCCGAAATCACCAGCCTGCTTTTCCACGTCCCATTCAGATCTACCAGACAGAGCTACCTGTTTTCTCTTTTTTTGATTATTTTTATTTGTTGGTTAGCTTAGCGTTTTACGATTTGAAATTATATTGTTACAGGATATTGTTACAGTTCGTAATTGAGTTCCAGTTAAAATAATTCAAGATTTTATTGTGTTATTTAAATTGTGAACTTGCGAATACTCCATTTTAATAAGTAAATAAATAAGTAAAAAAACTTATCACACTAATAATAGGAAATCCTGTACCATCACACGTAGATGCTCATACTATAATAACCTTTGGAATTCATTACACGTTTATAATTATTTTTAATTTAATATGAGGAGTACCTATTGTGGGCAGATACTGGCAACTCGCCACCCTCCCTGATGATGTGCTTTATATACATTATACGTATTACTAATTATTACTGTTTACTTTTACTTTTCCTCCTTATTATCACTGAGTGTTTTATCAGCGTGTTAAATTAATATTTATTATCATTGTCTTATCTGTGTCGTCTGAACATGAACAATATTCTCAAAATTTATGTGACTTACAAAATAGCCTGAAAAGCTGGAGAAAGATCCTAGAGGATAATGATCTAAAAATAGCAGGAAAAACACGGAATACCTGTACCTGCCATTTGAAGACACAAATGCTATAACTCCTTCAATGCAACTGGAAGGGGACACATTAGCCAACTGTGACGCATTTAAGTATCTGAGCTCACTCATTCACAGAGACGGAGGATATGCAGTGGATGTTGACCATATATTATATAAAATAGTTCTGATGTAGGTAGGATGAAATTAGACTCGTAACAGGAATCTTGTGTGACCCGAAAATGCATATAAAGCTTAAATGACAGATATACCAGACTATTGTTAGAGTTATACATAGTCCAGCATTTGGACCTACCCTACTGAAATAGCAAAAATGCGAATGCTTAGATAGTCGGCAGGGGTAACACTAAAAGATAGGATTAGAAGTTCACGCATTCGTGGTAGCCTGTGTCACGGACATAAAAAAGTAAGCTCGAAGAACAGGACAGTTGAGATGGTATGAGCACATAAGACGGAGACCACCAGACCACACGGTACAGGCACAGCAGGTACAGCAGGCAATGTTTATGGAGCTTCATCGACAGTCATCCAGAAGAAAACCAAAGAACTCCTGGATGACTAAATGCTCAAAAATACTATAGAGAAACGACCTGGATGAAAGCGATACCCAGAACCGAAGAAGATACAGCCTGAGAACGAGAAGTGTCGACCCCAACACCCTACCTAGGTAATGAGTTGGGACAGTGCAAGGAAGAAGAGTCTTATCTATGTCGTCCTATAATTGTGGGAGACATATACTTCCAGTTGGATGATCAAATAAATAAAATGAATTTTTATTGGTTCCGAATGACAGGTAATTTAAGTGAATTATTCCATATTTTATTTATTGTTTTCAAAAAATGAAGCTTCAAAACGTAAACCGCTTTAAAAGCTATTTAATCATGTAAGGAATTTGAAGTACTTTTCTTCCAGCGCCGTAATGGGTAGGTATGTACATCCAGGGGTGTGAAATTTGGGTGTAACGAGCAAGGGTGGGCGGACTCTTGACCTAGTTCGGTCACGGGCGACCTACTGCGGGTATTTGGCTGACCTATTAACATTTGGAAATGCTTATTACATTACACAATTACATAAAAGATCCAAATGTAAATGAACGCCGGAGTATTGATTATGGGTTTAACAAAACAGATGTGAACAGTGTAATTTTTATTTTTTATTTATTTATTTATCTTAATTATTTAGTTCCACACATATATTGTGTGGGCTAATTCATGATTTCACTCAAATATATTGCATTCCATCTAGTCATTTAAAAGTTATTACAATCAAATTTTTACATTTATTTAGTACGCGTTACTTTTTAAGAAAATATACTCATACTTTCAACTAAATAATAATTATTTCCTAAAAAATAAGATTGTGCATGAGAAGATATATGAATGTCACCCTGCGGGGAAACGGCGTGATGATTAGTTAGTTATATTTGCGTAGCTCAAATATATATATTATTTTGTAACTATTTATTTGAATTATTAATTTAATAATATCCATAACAATATCATATGAGGAAAGAATGGTAAGAAAAATATGTGACGAAAATATGTGAAAGAGTTGACGGCACCAGAAAGAGGGGACAACCGCGGAAGACGTGGCATGACCAGATTAATCGGATGGGGCGAGAGTTGTGTATCAGGACAGAATAATGTGGCGCTCTATCTTCTATATTCTCTATCTATTCTCGCGGGAAAACGGCGTGATGGTAAGAAAGTAAGTATTTCGTTATTGGTCGTATACTGTACTGTACTGGTCGAATATTCCATTATCATTAATCAAATCGTTAATTTTTATAACGCGTTCGGAATTTTCTCGTACAGTTTTGTATTATAACATACGATATGTATCATCATCATCAATGGCTCCACAGCCCATTGTGGGCCATGGCCTCCTCCAACATTCCTCTCCATCTTCTTCTATCCTGAATCCTGACATGTACTCTTCAAATCCCCGATGCTTATAGTTTTCACGTCTTACTGCACTCCATCCAGCCATCGGAGTTTGGGTCTACCAACGCTCTACCTTGGAGCTTTGTGTGGAGAATCTTTTTTGGCATTCTCTCTTCACTCATTTTTTCTAGGTGCCCTGCCCATTGCTCCCTAATTTGATAAAGTATTATGTTGGGCTCATTGTAAATATTGTAGACCTCCTCGTTATATCGTATTCTCCAAACTCCGTTTATCTTTTTTTTTTCGAATTCGTGTCACATCAATATTCTTACTATTTTCAAATTAACCTAAACGCTTGTGCTATGAAAATAACTTGCTTGTCTGGAGTGAGATTCGAACCTGCGACCTTTGGATCACGAGGCGAGAGTCCTAACCACAAGACCAACAAGCTATCTGTATTGTACGATATGTATATTATATTATTAATTTAATTTAAAATACATTAATCGATTAAGTTAAATTTAAGGTATCCGCGAGCAATAGAGTAGAATATGGAAATGGCACATCTTCTAGGTCAGATCGCATTTTTAGTGGATGGTTTCCTTGAGAGAATTATATTCCACACACTCAAGCACGGTTATATCGAAACACTACCGATATACCCACAGAGTATATTGTACTCTCACAAGAATCTAAAAGGATAAGAATGCACATAACCAAATTCTTTCAAATAATCTAGAAGATTTTAGAAAGAACTGGAATGTGCGAAATTATACCAGAAGCTTCGAGAAAATCGTATCTTTAAAAATACGCGGTGGGATCGCGTTGAAATCAGTCAAAGTTGATTGGTTGAAGTGGATATTGCTACCTTTGCTTTTTACACGAGGATATCGTTATCTTTGCTTTTAATAGTGATTTGAAAACATGGTTTTAGAAGGGATAGCGCTATATTTCACATAAAATCTCGAATTTAGTACGTTCTAAGTTGGTTATCCGCGGTGAATGGATGCAAAACAGTTTTTTTAATATTCTGCCTTTGATTTTTACCCGTTATATATAGAATATTCATCAAATGGGGGTAGGTATTTCGATACTGGGCGAACCTGTGATTTGTACACTTTAAGCAGTTGAGCACTACGAAAGCAGAGGTTCAGTTAGCTTAAACGAACAATTTTCAAGGCTTTGTACTAAAATATGAAGTACAAACACGGGGTACGGCCTGCCAGGAAAGTTGAAAATAATCGGATCAAAAATTTAAACACTTCTCAACCGTAAATTCCCAAAAGAGTTGTGCTCGAGGAAACTGGGTCAGTAATACTTATCCAGTATTTCACTGAAAAGGGTACTTTACAGATGTTCGTAACGGTCCAGTAACAGTAAGAGAAAAAAGGCGATAATCATTCACAATTTTTTTTCCGAGGTTAACGGTTTCGGGTAGATCAGAGCTCGGAATACAAATGTGAATTTTCACTGGATGATAAAAGTTAATACGTCAAATATTAAAGTTAAAAGTTAAAACGTCAAATATTGGTATTTTTACCAACTTTCCTCAATTGGTATTTTTAGTCTAATGTCATTTTGTAAGTAGCTGTATTAAAAGATAATATAAGTGTATTTTAATGGAATGGAAGCATCGAAGAATTGATAAGGCGACTTGAAATATTTGAGATGTGGACCTACAGAAGCATACCAAAAATACGCTGAATGAGTTACGAATAAAGATGGTATGGTGATGAAAAAATAATAAAAATACCAAAACTTCAATATCCCGGACATGTGATGAGACATCTAGAGAAGTACCAGATCTTACACCTCATAATGCAGGAAAAGATTACCATAAGTCGAGGCCCTAGGATGAGATCATTACGGTTGAAAATGAAGACAGTGCTTTTGCCAGTCTACTGTAGAGCTTACTGTATGGCTTTGTACAGGCCGCATGGAAAGGCGCTTACAACTCTTATGTGAAAGCTTTCCACGCAATTTGTACATAAATACAACTTCCAAAAAATGAATAAGCATGGTATATTCTATCATGGGTGGAAATGGCGAATGTTACAATTGTGTAAAGTGATCACTTAAGCCAACCATAAAGATAGGTCATAAGTCCTATGTACACCCAAATGACTTCTATACCTACTGTCCCATAAAATACAGTTTCGTCTCTGTGAGATATCTATAATATACATTAATTTACTGTAGAGCTATTTCGGGCCGCAATGAATACAGTTAAGTGATGATAGCCAACGTGACAACGCAATATCGTTTAACGGATAAGTATACATATATATAAAAAAAATTTAAAATTTCAAATCGCCTTTATTAGTATATTTAAAATTATAATTAAAACTGTGGAGTAGTTTAAAATTCTATGGACTCAGACTGCAGCTCTTATTTTATCTTACTGGCTAGGCTAGCTCATGCGCTAGAGTGCGAATCAATTCGCGAATGAATGACTGCACGCATAAATGTATCCGATATGTAAATACATCCAATATTGATGAATCACTCTCCCCCCAGCATTCTGAATCATACACATTCATTACTGTATAAAGAACCCGTGATAATTATCCATTAATTAAAATATAGCGCAAGTTTTGCAGCGTTTTGCGGCCCTCTTAGCCTAGTGGGCATGACCCTGGCTGCTCACACCGAGGGTTTCGGGCTCGGTTCCTAGTGAGGGCCTCTTGAAGCATTAAAAAATAGTAAATCTGATATTGATGTAAAATTACTTGCTGAGATCTAGATTCCAAACTACGTAATAACTTACTCAACATCGTCAAGAATGTTCTCATATTAACATCAAAATGTTTCAAAGAGCTTTTATTGCTCTGAATAATATTCTTCGGCCTATTTTCTTTTCTCCCGTCATCATGAGCCATGAAAAGCTATCAAATAAAAAAATGTAGCTTGTTGGTCTTGTGGTTAGGACACTCGCCTCGTGATCCAAAGGTCGCGGGTTCGACCTCACTCCAGACTAGCAAGTTAGTCCTATTTTCATAGCACAAGCGTTAAGCTTAGTTTGAAAATAGTAAGATTATTGATGTTACACGTATTCCGTGTTCGACTCTATTTTTTTCTTCAAAAACAAAATTTCGACACCTATTTGATATTCGCTGTGGGAAACTTGAAAAACCATTGTTGAAAATATTCAGCACGCAAAATCATAAAACAGTTCTAAACATGTTACGATATACAATCGAGTCTTGCCAGGATTCACACAAGAAGATGTAAAATTATTCAAATATTTATTTGTCAAAATTCAGACCATAAGGTCATAAAAAATTGTTTTGGCAAATTATTAGTGTATTGTAAAAAGATCACTGTTTTTTCGCCTAATCTTGAGGTATCAACAACTCATTCAAATTCAAAAAAAATTTTTTGACGTATTCACATAAAACATTATTTTATTATCATTGTAATAAATAATTAACATTGGTTAATATTATTTACTGACAAATTAATTTGATGATTTCAAAATGGTGGATTGGTGTGCTTTCCCGCAGGAGGAGAAAATCGTGTTGCCAGGGTTTGAGAGAAAAGAAAACGTTAATTACTTTCTTGTTAAATGATGTAGCCATGTAGCGAATCGAAAAAATAAATTCTGCAAATAACATCAGTTTAAAAATAATTTTCATTTTTTTCCTAAAAAAATCGAAAGTTAACAATTCACAATAAGCATATGGGTGCATCTTATCAAAAAAATCGTAAGCTGAAAAAGGGAGTTTCGATAAAAAAAACGCAGAAGAATAATGGGATCCATTTAAAAACTCACCTACCACGCTAGTTCCCTATAGCTATAACTGCAATTTTTGGAATTTTTGAATGACTCAAATTATTCTTAAAAGTTAAAGAAACCTATCTAACTTAAAGCAAAAAAAGAAGATTTTTTGAAAATTTTCAGGTGGTGTGATCCCTTAAATAAATCATTGAGTCAAAAATATTTTCAGAAAATATATAACTAACAGTTTCGAGAAAATTGAAGGGTTAAGCTAGACCGGCTGTGACAGCTGGTCCAGCTCAAAGTACAAAACCCTCCTCTGACTCGGCCGAGTACACCAACGTTATACCTTTGAAAATATGGCTCCGGTCCGACTGAGTGGAGAGCTCGCGAAATTGAAATTTGTATCTCGGGCCTTAAAAACCGTTTCAGGAAAAATACACTTTGTGTCTTTTGCTTTAAGGAACAAAGCGCGAGACGTTCATCACGTTGTCAGCAACATTAATCAGAATCAGCCTTCGCCGCCCTTCGTCCCTCAGCCGGCCCGGCCCCTGTGAGGAAGTGAGCCGTCGCAAATATTATGAAATATAAGTACAGCAGTGCCTTAAATACGATTCACATCAATTTCCCACTCCGAGGAGAGAAGAAAAACAATCGAGTATTGTTGTATAACTCTGAACTTTAATCTCTTTTCCCACAATATTGATAAAATACATGTTGATCATCAAATGGATGGAAAACAAACCGTGTTATCTCTACTTCAGCTTAATTATATGTTTTATATTTTACTACTCGAATTTTCAGATTATCAGATTTGAATACTCTCGAAACTCGAGTACTAAAATTTAAAGAAATATAATTCAACTGAAGTAGAGATAACATAGTTTATATTGTCCATTCATTTAATTATCATTATAATTAATATCTACAACGCTAACGACAAATTCATCAATAATATAAAATACATTTTGCTCATTCAGTCACACTTACTTAGTCTTAATAATGTGCAAATAGAAATTGTTAGCATTATATGAGATCGAGGAACATTTTTTTAAAGTTATCTTTCATCTCACATATGAATAAATAGTGAATAAAGCACTCAAAATGCTAGATTTTATATTGAGAGCAGTAAAATAATTTAATTAACTTCCTGCCGTAAATGCCTCGTATATGTCATTAGTTCGTAATCAATTGGAATACAATTCAATAATATGGACGCCATACTATGCTGTTCATTCGAGCAATATAGAAAGGGTTCGGAATCGATATTTAAGATTTATTAATTTCAAGCTATATATGCCCACTGTAGATCTATAACTATAACGTTTTAATGAATAAATTAAAATTAGCAACACTGCCCGATAGAAGAATTCTTTCTGACCTTATTTATTATTTTAAAATTGATAATGGCTTATTAGATGGTCCTGAAGTAAATTCATTACTAATTATCACATTCCTGACCTGGCAAAACATAACTTTTCACTGCTAATTTAGAAATACAAATGATATATTAAATTCATAGATAAATAGATTACACAGGCATGGTTATGAATATGCTTATCTGTCATATATTTACAGATAACTTACTTCATTACAAATGTTCATCGATTGAATATGTTCTTCCTAAGATTTAATTTGCATTTTTCTACCCCTGATCATAATGGTTCGGGACCCCGCACCGCGCTGACAGAATAAGAATTTTTAACTTGATTTCCAATTGTTCGGAGAGTTTTTTTGTGCTTACATTTTTTTTCTACACGTATGAGTTTCGTTTTCAGGTATTTAGTTTCTCAATGTTCTCCAATGTAGTGAGTATTAGGATCCAGTGCCTGATTTTGCGTGTGGGTACTACAATCTTGATTTTGCAAAAGTTTTGTGTACCCAAAAAGACTTCCATACCTACTTAGCCATATAAAAAATAGCTTCGTCTCTATGAACCATCTATAATATATCTTGATTAATGATGTCCGTTAATCAATAATGATGATAATTCCAGTACATATTGTGCTTTTGAAAAATTTGAGCATACTTAAATTATTCTGAATATATAAAAACTGTTCTGAAAAGGAGTAAAAAATTTAAATAACCATAAAAAACAAGTATTTATTATACTCCCTTTCTCATTGAATCAGGTTTCGCGCCTACTGCACGCGTCGGGCTCATTACTCATTTGTATTGATTCCAATACGAAAAAACCATTAAAATTTCGAAAAATCCTAAATTATACTATAATTATTAAATTTTTTAAAAGAAAATTTGTTAGATCATTTTTATCGTCGCCACGAGTCTGTCTGCAAAGTTTCAGTTCGATTGGATCATGGGAAAAGGGTTAAAAATCGATCCAAAGTTTTCCCGGCAGACAACAAACCGCAGACCCTACGAGTTAAAAGAAAGGGACACATCTATAATATGAGGTATAAAAGCAATGGTAGCAATATACAAAGAAAAATGCAGTCATCGAAGATTACTAATTTATAATGACTGAATTTGAGATATTAAGGAAACGGAGCATATAAATTTATAGGAAACATGATTTTGGAACTGATATTATACATAAAATCTAGAATTCAATACATTTTAAATTAGTAATCCTCGGTGACTGTATTCAAAACAATTTTATAATTTTTTTGGGTATTGCCGCCTTTGTTTTTATACCCCACTTATAATATATATTGAGAAAAAAGGTAATTTTAATAATCAAATTTAGCAAATTTCGCTTATAATATCGCGACACTTATTAAAATTTTCAACGTGTCTTGTATATTTTAACATTTCTTAATCACGTTATAAAAATGGGACATGATGTACCTTTAATTTTTTAACGTATATTTATTATTTGCCTATGCATTTGTAATAGGTTATTTGTTAAAATTTTGTTTTTTTCGTACAGGGAAAAGAATAAATTTGTGGAAACGTTGTTTATTTTAAAAATAAATAGAATATTTGTGGGAATATATAATAGGGTGTTGGGTAATATGTAAATCATACTAATTTATTATTTTATATTTTAACATATTAAATAATAATTTTATTTTAACATATTAAATACCTATATGTAATAAGACTTCGGTGGCTGCGTCATGTAGAGAAAATGACCGAGCATCAAGCACCAAAGTCCTTGCTGAACTTAAGGCCGATAGGGCGAAGGAGCTTAGGAAGGCCAAAATTAAGATGGAGCGACAACGTCCTCAGACATTTCTGCCTTGGAGCTTCTGAACTGGAGAGAGCTGGCACAAAACTGAGATGAGTGGAGGAAAACTCCTGAGGAGGCCAAGACTCACCAGAGGTTGTAGAACCAAGAGTAATGATGATGATGATGAGTGATCTATATGTAATTTATCAAAAATTTATAAATATACGAAGTGTGTTAAAAAAATCGAACCTTAGGTCGGCAGTAACATTTATTCATATACGCTACACTTTAATCTCCATCGATGTAATTCCTTTGGTAAGGCACACACTTCTCCCAGAGGTCCCGCCATTATGGAAACATTTCTGGAACGCATTTTTTGGAATGGTGCTCAGTTAGGTCATCGTGTTCCGCATAATGTCTTCTCTTGATTAAAATCGGATCCCTTTCAGCGCCATTTTTAATTTGAGAAATAGCAAAAAATCATAAGGAGCGATGCCGGGAGGTTAGGTAGTCTGAAAAACCAGGGTAATGCTGGGTTTGGCCAAGAAAGCCTGAATTAGATGCGAAGAATGGGCGACTATCGTGATGGAACTCCCAACTTGTCGCTGCCCACATTTCCGGTCGTTTACTTCACGTAGCTTCATCACGAAGATAACGAAGGACCTCCTAGTAGTACTCCTTGATAGCGGTTATGTACTCGTGATGCACCACCCCACGGGAGTAAAAAAAATGGTCATAACCTTGCTGCGGACCCGCAGTGTTTTTATTTTGGACTTGAGATGATGTTTCCATAGTGCGGTCTGCATTCTTGTTTCTGGGTCGTACGTTGTACGTTCTCTGTACCCGTTGCTTCTGTTCCATCGTTAGCAGCTTCGGCAGGAATTTTGCGGACGCTCTCTTCAAGCCTTAATCCTCGGTCGAAATTGAATGCACCGATCCAATGCTCACCTCCCACCCCGCAAAACTGAATGTGTCAATTACATTGCTGTTTTGACTAGTTGAGGACCTACCGGGACATTTCGCTGTCTACTGATGTACGGCCAACTTTGAAGCGTTGTACCACTCCTTTATTCGTGAGATGCTCAGCATCGTCCCCGAAAGCCTGTTGGATATTGCTAATGGTTTCCACTTGCGTAGCGCCAAGCAATATCGCTGCTCAAATCATTCCGTAATTTCATAAAAATTGATAATCCGACGGGCAATAAATACACGTCTTCAGAATTATTACCATCTGCTATTGCTTATAAATACTAAATCAGATTATCTCGTTCGTACCCGTAAGGTAATAAATAGGCTAAAGATCATGTTATTGTACCTTGATAGTACATAGATCTGTTACGCCAAGATGCAGTCATGGTTGGCCTAACGAGAGCACTATCGTAATATCGTCTGAACCGCCAGAAAGTATCAGAATGAACTACTTTATCTTATTAAAATTAAAAATAAAATTAACATTTAATTATACGCGTTTGTTTATAGACGCATCAATAAATCAACTCCTATGTAGAATATCGTTTCGTAAAAATCAATTATCAAGGAGAGCATTAATAGTGTCAAACACTGTAAATCCATAGCTAACCAGATTTTTAATTCAAATTTAGCAATAATATTTATTATTTAATAAATACCTATTTAATTAAGAGATTTTACTCCCGCTGAAAATATATGTATATCAAAACGAAAAATTATCGATTTGTTGGTAACGATATATTAAATAGGAGGAGTCAAAATGTAAACAGGTAATATTAATGAATTTTACTTGTTTTGTTGGTTTACAAAACCACCATCTATTTAATGTAAAACTGCGGTATATTTTCATTAATTATAAATAATGGTAGGTACTGTGCGTTAGTTACACAACCAGGTGCAGGATATAAAAAGGTCACTCCAATTTGAGCAAAAAGGCCGTCCGGGTCTGGGGGAAGTAATATGCCCTTATTAACTATTTAGGTATGTTGGTTACGGCTTAGGACTTCACATAACATGTTTAGTTAAGCACTGTTCAGAAATTGGACAAATAAGCGGGCACAGTAATTATTTTATTACTAAGCCGACTCAACACTGCTACAGTTCATAATGTTTGTGAATAACGTATAATTCAATGCCGAGAAAAGTTGGTATGTTTATAAATAAAATAAAATACATTTAGAGACATAAATGTATGAAATTATAATTAATATATTAACCAGCAGAATACCCGGCATTGCCTGGTGGTATTATGATTTTATCAAGAGATATATAAGTTTAATTTTAGCCATTTATTTGCATAATGTATTTTTCTTCGCCGATATTTTATGTAATTTCCATGTGAGATTTTTCCTGTAAAACAATTATAAACACAGTATCGTACATGTGCACAATTGGTTCCAATAAAAAATATTGATTAAATAAACAGTACACAAAAAAAAACTATAAAAAAAGATATTATATTTTGATTTTTATAGCATGAACTTTGTGGTTAGACAGAATTATTAATTGTCAAACCTTCATTTTAAACCGTGAAACCCTATTTTGATGCCGCCATATCTTCGTCCCGATAGACGAACATGTATCTAAATACAGTACAATAATACAATATAGTGGTATCGAAACCGATTGACGATTAATTAATCCAAAGTGGTAAAGATAGGTTGGTTATTTTTTAGATTTAAGAAATAAAAAAACTATTCCCGGAATCAATCATTTGTTAACAAATATAATTACATAAATATATTGGATGTAAATTAAAGTAAATTGAAATTTGTAAGTAAAAAATAATGTAAAAAAAATATAAAAAAAGTGAAAAATATAGGTGCATTAAAATCATCAGTTATCCGCAAAATGCTAGCAATGCATGCTAGTGACACACATTTTACTCCCAAATTAATATTAATTATTTTCGAAAATAATGTTATTACCCAAGACTGATTATTAAATTGAACGATTTTATAATAATTTTTTAATTAATTATGGTGGGTGTTCCTAAAGTTGTCACTGTCCAAGTCACTCGCATCTGAATTTAAAAAATAAGAATTTCACTCTTATTTATAGGCACGTAGAGATATTTTTAGATGGATCGTGTCACGATACTACATACCTGAAACATTCTAAAAAGTTTCATATTTTTTACCCGACTGCGCGACGCAAAGGAGGGTAATGTGGTTATCAGCCTATGTATGTATGTATGTTTGTTCCTTTGTGGCGCTCTAGAGACCAAACGCGTGAGCCGATTTTTTCTTACGATTTTATGATTCTTACGTCAATCGATTTGTCTGCAAGTATCACTAAAGACATGGCAGTAATCAAAAGTCAATATGGCGACAACTAGACGCCATATTGTGAAAAAGAAAAAATGAAAGTCGACGAACTATGTTAAGTGGGGTATCATTTAATAGGTATTTGAAAATCATTTTTAGGTTTATCTTATCATTTTTCTATGATCTACAACGATTTAGAGTATTTAGCAACCATTCTCGCTTTTTCAATACTTATAATAAAGCTGTAAATTAAATAAAATAAAGTTCTTATATAATCGCATATTAGGTCTTATTAACGTAAAAAATAATTATCATAATGTAATTCTTAAAATCGAATGACAAAATCAGAATTTTACTGCTTTGAAAGATAATTTGAACAACCTTAAAGCGTTACTTAATACAGTGAGAAATGACCTAATTTGTAATAATTAAATAATACAAAAAATGACCATTAATAATCCTAACTAAAAAGTCTAAACTAAAAAAAGTTAATTTAAAAAATAAATAAAAAACTGAAAATAAAAAAAAACTAGTCCAATAGTCTAGAATTCTGTTAAGTAATATTGAATAACTGACTCATTAAAAATCTAGAACGGCTCAAATCTTCCCAATAACGGGACCCGACTGTTACTGTCACTATGTTCCGCATTAGAATTTATTATTTGTTTTGTGTATGTATCGATCATGAAACTATTTCAATGGTGTAGTTATTCAATATTAATTAACAGAATTCTAGACTTGTTTTTTTCTTTCAGTTTTTATTTAAAGTTCACTTTTTACGCAGTCGAGTTATTTGATTTTTAAAATTTACTTTTTTTAATTTGTTTTCAATTTTCTGTCGCAGTCTGTTAGATGATATCGCCCCCATCTTCTTCTATACATTCATTATAATAAATAACCGACTAAAAGCTAGCTTTACGACTGTATGGCATATAAATAGATCGGATAATTGGAATATCTGCGCGCCGCACCGCACCATTATTATCTATGCACTACCAAGGCAAGGAAATGCGGCTTGATGGATGTACTACACGGTTTTTTAAATCATATTTTTCACGATTGTGAGACCTCCTGTAGCAGAATAGGGAAACCTATCTCACGCGAGCGAAGTTCGAATCATGTTTACAAAATTAATTCAAGTTGAGTAAAATACAGGGTTATTTGGAAAACATTAATAATCTCGCAGGACAATATTCCTGCCTTGATTATGAGTCGAAAACGTTGAAGCTATTATGACCTAATATCAATAGTTAAGGAGATATGTGACATCAAAGTTTGCATTATATTTCAATATTTCTCACTTATTTTTTGTAAAACGTTAGACTATCATTACAGTAACTTATATCGATTACGAAAAATTCATTCGTTTCAATATAAGATAAATGTAGCTATAGTTTGACGACAGAAACAATAATGGACTTAATGTTTTTGTTGATTTTAGGTACTCACTTTGTTCCTTGAGCCTGGTCTCCTTGTCACACAATAATTATTAGTTTTCTGTTTAAGTTTATTATTTATCACCATCCTTTCACTTAATTTTATAGATAGAAGCTTTTATTATTAATAGTAGATGTTTGAGAATAAATGGTAGGTCAAGGTGGCAGATTAAAACGGTGATTAAAATTTTAAACATCTTATTTTAGGCATTAAAAACTTGTGCTTAATCGAAGGATTTTTTGACTTAAACTTTTTTTTTTATAAATAATAAATTAGTGATTTTTTCCCTCAAAATTCATAATTAAGCTTTCAAAGACCGCCATTTTTCTAAATTAAAAAAAAAAAAAAAAAGTTTCAATTAAGCACAAGATTAACTATTGAACTACTAATTTCTTTTTGTTTCATTAAATTTAGATAAACCATTAAGAAGCACTGATGGACACCGCGAGGCACTACTTGCAAAACAGGGGTCAAGAAACGAGATTCTATCGTGGTCCAGTATTAATAATTTTATTTGTAATTTTCGGTATAGTTACTTAAAATATAGTGTAAAACGTTGGTATTATGAATTGAATCAAAACATTAAACAACCGTTCAAAAAAAATTTTTGAAAATGTCTATTTTTTTGCGCCTCTGAGTACACGTAACCCCTTAAATAAGGTCTATCCTTTTTACGTGCAGTGTTTAGTTTTATTAATTGTTCACAATACCGAACAACTGTGATTGTTTGGTCACGGTATAGAAGCTCATAATACACGGTAGCCTAGCATCTCACCATCTCGGGGTCGCACGGTGGGTTAAACCCAGATTCTAGGAGATAATAATTTCATTTTCAGGTCATTACCAATTCTGCAAAATCTCACTGCAAATAGTAACTAGATAATCAGTGAGTAATTTACAACTCAAAGAAAATTACTTTACGGGGTAATTACTAACAACTCGTTAAACATGAATGTTGGAAATATCAGTTTGAAAACAATATCATTCGTAATTTGTTCGTCTACTTGAAAACATACTTTATAAAGTTTGAAGCAGTGTGTAATTTTTTCTTTATGTGAACATTGTAATTAAGGATACTTGTACTCATGTTATATTCTAGTTTTGATTTGTTTGTGATCCTATTCTGTCCAGAATTAATTTTTGAATTACCTCGAGACTTTGAGTAGAGAATTACTGTATAACTTTTTGAATGGATTGAACCATACTTCGTCCGCCGTCGTTCGATAAGTTTCTTATATTAATATCAAGCACCATTTGCAAGGTTCATACTAAGTATAAAATAACGTTTTTGCTCCCTAATTTTTAAATTTTTGTATAGGAACCATGTCAGTTTTAAGAAGAGAGCTCTTCGAGGTGTGGTGCATTTAACGGATCACATTTAATAAAAATATTGCTGTTATTAACATTTTTTTCGCTAAGTCTGTACTTGACGAGTGTAAGCGAAGAACAGTGTAAAAAAATTAAACAAAAATTGCGAAGTTTTACCAGTAAATCGAGTAAAAGGTGGGTAAATTTAAATCGTAATATTAAAAGATTTGAAGAACGTAATAATGAGTGGTTGCCTGAGCTAGGTACTTCCAGCACCTCATCCCAAAATACTAAATCAGCAGCAGTACTATCGACAGCTTCATTTGGGCGACCGCCAATTCAGTTTTTTGAAGCAAGTGACTAGTCAAAGCGCCTGAAAGTATCTTCTTGCTGGAAACAAAAACGCACGAAGAACTAATGTTTGTTACAAGATTGAGTCTTCAATAATCAGGCAAAAGAGATGCTGCTAAGATTGTTATGGACTTAGAGACTTCGCCACACCGTGCTGCTAAAATTAAAAAAGCATTTCGCCCTTCACCTAACGAGCCCGTCAGATATACCCCTGAAGAAGCATTGGCATTATATGCTGATGGAAATTTCACCAAAAATTCTTATATATTAATGCAGTTTGGTGCCAAAAATCGTAAAGCCAATATTTATCCGTCATACAACGTGATAAAAGGAGCTAAAAAAGACTGCTATCCGAACGACGACATTCGTTCACATGCATGAAGTAAAATCAGTAAGCAAATATATAGTGATATTGCATTCTATCATCTCTGTTTACCCATACGAAGAAACGGCGTAATAGTTTTATTTTATTTGTTTAAAACATTATGTATAGTTAGTTGCTGAAACGTTATCAATAAAGCATGGATAAGCCTTTTAGGGGTGTGTATATAAATAAATAAATAAAATTGAATAATTTCTTTCAAAAATCAATGTTTAAATTATTCTCTATGCAGTATGCACTAGCTCTTAGTAACTATACAAAGTATTCAAGTCCAAAATAATTGCATTATATATTGTATTAAAAGTAACAATTTCAAACATGGTGACTTATTAGCTCCTAGAATCGGAACTTAACCCACAGTGGGTCGGTGGGGCTTCCCTATGGTTAGCCCTATGTCTTTTTCGCGTCACGTTATTGCAAACTACTCTTTTTCATTTGTCACTAATCGATGAAAAAAATTCTTGCTTTCTCGTCTAACACAAATTGGCAGCTGAAAATTAATGAGTAGTCGGAAAATCGTGCCACGAAATTATCCCTTCGCACTTCCAACATCAACGCGATCTCTCTGGTATTTTGACGTAGTTCAGAGTGAGTTATGACCATCAACATGTCATCTTCAGACTTCGAAAGAAGACCGGTTCTTGGTTTGTCAGTCAGTTGAACTTTAGTGGCATCTTCTCCGTGCACTTCGCAAAGGTCTTTGGTTGCCATATTCGCGATACACAGCATTTCAGGATGAAAATGGAATTTATCGATAGACATTGAAAACACCACAAGGGGCTCTCTACTGTTCGCTGGCTAGACCAAAACTGAATATATATAAAGTGAACAGAAAGCTTCCTATATACAATAGAATAGTTTAGAAACAGACGGTATTCGTCAGTTCGAAGAAATTTTTTTGTAAATATCATAAAAAAATGTTCTTAGGTTTTGTTTTTCTTGTATATAGTTTGCCGTGATATTCTGCCTTGTATATTTGACCTCTCTGGCCAACGTTTCGAATGTTTCAGGGCTGATGTGTCACACATCACGCATCAGCCCTGACGATGGACCCTACAATGGGATCCGAAACATCGGCCAGAGAGGTCAGATATACACGGTAAAATATCCCAGAAAACTACACACAGAAGAGTTATAAAAAAACATCAAAATTTTTGCATCAACCAAATATTTATATCCATGCAGCGTTGTGGACTTCTGGTGGTCCGCAGGTCGACTGGTCATTTGCAGAAATATTATTTACTATACTATATAATACGCACAACTACAAGTATTGAGGGGGTGGCAGTTTATTTTTCTATCGTGTATTGTTGTGTCTTGCATTTTCGGCGACCGAACAAAATATTATTGAATTATTAATGCATAAATGGGCGTAAATTGATTATTATTATCGATGTACACTTAATAAATTTTTATTTTACTAAGAGAAAGTGGATTTTGTGATTTTGTAAATAAGATCTCCATAAACAAATAATGGTGCATTTGGTTTTATTTCTAGTAAAAGTAGTACATAAGACTTCATTTTTGTCCTATAGCGTCTGTTCATTTAAATTTTGCAGTGTAAAAATATGGTTACATCTATAGTATACAATTAACGCATAGAACAATAGATACTTTTACAAGTATTTATGCAGGTACGTTTGGGATAGATAATAATATTTGTTTACATAAAATTAAACATAACATTCAATGTCACCTAACTAGTCGAAAGCCTGTTCTTTGGTCGGCATTTACCATACAATATTGTAATTCACACTGGTATTACTTGGTCAATATTAATTTGCATATAGTACTAGTTTTCAACCAGATAATATTTAATAGCACAATGGCGGGTTAAATTGTTGGTTTGGCTATCAGACTGAGAAAATTGACAAAATAACAACAAGCTGAAAGTCACTCTTAAGTCTGCCTCTGGCTGAAAAGATTTTTTTATGGTAAATTGTTAATTATTACCTAAATAAAAATAATTAAAGATATAGAGATACAATAGTTCAAAAGAACGCGAATATAAAAATATTATTTTTATTTTTTACCGATCGATTATTTAGACGAACGTAATTGCGTAGGTGAATGAAAGATTACCTTGGGAATATATAGGAAACTCTCCGTCGGAATGGCTGTGCGTGAGCATGGATCCGTAGTAGTGGTGGGGCCACTCCAGGCGCCCGCGGGGCTGCCCCGGGGGCTCCAGCGCTACCCGGGGGCCCTGGGCCCTAGGGGGGCTCCGCGGGGCGACTCAGCGCTGCCGGCCGGCCTGCGAGCCGAGCCCCGCTCCGGGGAGGACCATGACCCGACCGTGCGCCGCGTGCAGCCGCCGGACGCCTCTACGGGGACACGTGACAACTACGCGCGGCGTAAAATCGTTACGTCCGCGGATTGTTTTTAAGTCGCGGGTAGGCGTGCTCGAGTTGAATATTTACATTCGAACAGCGCGCGAGTTCCGAACGCGCGTCACTTCGGAAACAACGTAAAACTTAGTCACTGATGTCCGTTGGAACGTCGCTGATGTCGGTATTCGGTTTACGGCTTCTCGTGTGGGCGACGCGCGTGCCGCCGCACGGCGCTCGGCGCTCGGCGCTCGGACGGGAACGGGTGACGGGGTTGCCGGGAACGGGAGAAGGCGCCGGGGAGGGTTGCCCTGGGCAGGGGGCTGTCACTCGTCCGAGGGACTGCGGCCCGTCGGAGCGCTTCCTGGCGCCGGGAGAGAGTGCGTGCGTCACGGAGCGGCCGAGGAGGGGCGACTGGCGATCAGATGTTCGGGCCGAGCCTGCGCGCGCACCGGAGGCTGCGCTCTCACCCCACAATGCGGGAAGGGGATGCTAACACTCATCCCGGCGACATCTAGGGGTAGCTCGAGCGACGCTCTCGAATCAGCGCCCTCGACCAAACTTTCTATTAGCGGCTTCGCCGAAAGAAGTGTCTACCTTCTACCTAAGATTCTACCACGTGCGATGGTAATCGTATAGTTGTTCCTGCGAAAAATATTCTAAAGGCGTTTCCTTTTACAATAATATATTTCAGAACTAAACTCGCTATATATCGCCGTTTTTTTACGAAAATCAGGGTTTTTATTATTCATTCATATCAGAATGTATATGCAGACCGTAATTTTTAGGGCGATAACTTAGATAGGACCTTTGTTCTTATATAAAAGTAATAAACTGAACATTATTTACAATAATTAAGAAAATGAGCATTTATCGACCGGCCGCGGCCAAAAAAATTGTTTTAAGTATCTTAAGCGAGATTAGTTTTTACTGAATATTTGTATGCGCGCGGAATATGTTTTCTTATGAGTTTAAAGCTAGTATTATAATGAATAAATCGTACTAAAATAATTAAGAAATGTTCAATATTAATAAAGTTATAATTTTTCAAATATGCAAGAACTTTAAAGTTTTTTGATGATTTTCAAACGCTTTTTTCATATAAAGATATGATTTTAAACAACATATTGTATTTGAGACTTCAAGCGTTATTTAAAACTTCTCAATACATACACATCGAATATTTTTCTTTTGCTTGAGCAACATTTTTATCTTTTCTATAGTTAAAAAGTTAAATATGCCGATAAAGTAAAATTAGTAACTACTTAAATTTTTTATCTTCACTTTATTTTTATATTTTCTTTTCTTTTAGATCCATTTATTCTTTTGTTTGTTTCTACTACTAAATTGTTATTCTGCTTTTATATTTATTTTTACTTTTATATTTCTTTACTACTGTTATTTATTACTATTTTATGTTACTATTGCTTAATCGAGAATAACTGCTATAGAAAAGGTTTTACCTAGTGTGAAGTTATTAGTAATTTATGTTAAACAAATGTTAAATAAACAATAAACAACGCTGCTTTCGACTCTCCATATTTGAAAGGCACCAAATAAAAACCCTTGCACAGAATCAAACAAAATTTTTCACAAATAAGCCTTGCTATATCAGCTGTCAAAATATATAATAACTATGCGGCTTAAGTGTGAAGTTAGCCGTGAAAAATTAAATATGGTCAACTGTTGGAAAAAACTAAATTCCTTTCCGAGCAACCTTATACATACTTTAATACAATATGTATTCAACTTTTAAATAACGATATTGCTGTGTTTATTACCAAATGGTGGACATTGCTGCTTTTGCTATTTACATAATTGGATATTGCTGTCTTTGCTATGATGTTTCAGACTAAAATCAGCTCTCACTTTCGTATGAAGCGGCCATTTTGTCACGTAACACATCCTTGGGGGTTGATTGGTTAAAGGAGATATTGCTGCCTTTTCTTTTTACACTGCGAGAATGTTGCTGTCTGTGCTTTAATAGTGATTTGGAAACATGATTTTGCAAGGGATGGAGCTATGCATATTTCCTATAAAATATCGAATTCAGTACATTCTAAATAAAAGTAATCCTCGGTGAGCGCATTCAAAACATTTTTTAAAAAGATATATATTGCCCCCATAATATACGATGATGATTTTAAAATTTAAATGATACACTCGTGCTTTAAATTAATTTTATATAATAATAATTACATAATATTTATGTTCTATCTATTATTTTTTAGTAAATATTATTAATATACCTATGTCAAGTTAATAAGTATGTTATTAATATTATCATTAGTAAAAAATGCATACAAAATATAAGTAGCAATAATTCAAAAGCAAGCTTAAAGCGATGCCATTCCAAATGCTTTTAGTTTTTACACATATTACAATTCTAATGAGCCAATTACCGCAGAGACCACAAACAAGACCACTTCTGCGGGGCATAAAGTCCCGAACATATCTAGACTCCAAGAGGAATCCGACTACCAACTTCGTAAATCTACCACAAACCACCACCTTTCTGACAAGCATGGCAATCCGTGCCTACTCACCTAATTTACCGTTAGCCTGAGCTGGTTCGGGAACTTCTCCCTTGAATCCATGGCCCGGTCCTTTGTCCTCATCATCAGCTTTGCCATCATTCTCTGTAAACCAATGAACACCGCATGGAATTGATATCTCTAAGAAGTCGATAATGCAGAAACTCCACGCAAAACGTTCCTCGGGATTCTACGAACAACTTTATTACTTATTGATCTAATTTCCTTGTTGGTTTTTTTTTTCAAAAGTTACTAGGAAGAGAAAGTTTCATCCTTTAAAACAACGTAGAAATTTACTAGCGTTTGACACTATTTCAACAAGAATGAAAAATATACATTCACTGGCTCAATTTGATATTTTATGAGTGGTCATTTTTACTTTCTTTTCACTCGTGGCATCTGATTGCTTGCTTGTATGACGAAAAAACTTTGGATCGATTTTTAACGCTTTTCCCGTGATCCAATCGAGCTGAAACTATGCAAGTAGACTCGTGGCGACGATCAAGAAGATCTATCAAATTTTCGTTAAAAAAAATTAATAATTATAGTATAATTTTGGATTATTCAAATTTTTAATGGTTTTTTCATACAACTCAGTAAGTTGTATGAAAATACTCCGGCGCATCTGGTAGACACGAAACCCGAAAATGAGAAAGGGAGTATTGTAAAAACTTGGTTTTTTCATGTAAATTAAAGAATTTTGACGATTTATTTAGAAAATCTTCATAATTGATTTTCCTTTTTGTACAGATATTGTAAATATGTTTCAAGGAAATAGGTTTATATCGCGCAAATAATACCTCTAAATGTACGATTTTTATATTTATATACCTATTATACGAGCATAAATATACGTGTGATAGAAAATCCTCTTATTAAAGTCGTATTAAACGTGTGATTGGACAGGATTTTCTATTATATTGTATACAAAATACGTATCACTTATTATTACTGTTTACTTTTACTTTTCCTCCTTATTATCACTGAGACTTATCTGTGTCCGTTAACTTAAACTTTGTTACAATGTCTGTGACATCCTATAATTGTGGGAGACATAACTCCTTTTTGTATTATTTTCTTACCTTGTATTTATTTTTTTCCTTTTGGATGACCAACTAAATAAAAATGAGTTATTTTTAATTTTTATTCTAATAATATTTCACCATATCCGACTACAGCATGGTCATGAATATTTTACTAGTGAATACGTACTATGAAATTTCACATATATAGACATATAAGAGCAAGTAGGTACTACATTTACCTACATACTGATTATTGGAAAGGGTTTCATCTTTTGCGTAGTAGGATTTTATGATTTTATACTACATACTACGCGAGCTACGTTCATTCGGTAATCATAGAAAATTGTAAATATAGATATCTTCACACATTAGTAATCAAAGACAATCTGTCGTGGATCCATTATTTGTTTATTCATGTACCATCTGGAGTTACTCAAGGTTTCGACTCAATGCATACTATACCCCACATCGCACATACTATATCAAAAACTGTACTTTGTTGTGCCCACCTATCGCCGACCGCCAAAATTTCAAAAAATATATATATATCTCGGTTGCGGGTTAACCGGTGCAGTAAAAAATAAAAATATTACATTAACAATATTTCAATTGAATGCTCGAAAAATTTCCCCCTCCCCCCACCATAAAACCAGCTTTCTATACAAAAAATAATATTGGTAATTTTCTGAGAAATGTTAAAGATAAAGATCACAAATTGACTCACTCGGGTGTTTATAAACTAAGATGTAATGACTGTCCCTCTTTTTATATTGGAAAAACGAGTCGTAATTTTGATATTAGGATTAAAGAACATATAAGATGCTTAAAAAATTCAATTTTTTCCGAATTTCCAATCATATTGAGAGTAACCATAGTTTTGATAAAAATACAGGAGTCAATATTCTTCACATTGATAGTAAAAGTAGAAGCTTAAATAATTTAGAAGCCCTAGAAATCCATAAATAATAATGAATGTATTGTGAATAACCAAAAAATTTAACTTACAGTCCCATCTTGAATATGTTCCCTTTCACCCTATCACCTGTTTTTTTCCCACCCCCCACTATTTACCCCCATTGACACCACTTGACACCGAGATATGATTGTTCATAATTTGTAAAGTTTATTTAGTATTAAGTATACCCTGACGAAGGAACGTTGCTTCCGAAACCGGTTGGTTTTTACCAACAACAGACCAAACAACTGACTACTGACAAATTCAAAACAGATGTGACAAAAATGCTAAAAATCGGCCAATTATAAAAAATGATTTTGTATCCAAATTATATTATTAATATATTTCCACAGTGATTCATGTAAAAATGTTATCCATAAACCTTACAGGTTTCTATTATATTTTAAATAAAAATTAAATGGTGATAAACTTAATTAATTTGTTAAATTATATTCAAAATAAAAATTATTTGGAAATAATATTAATTTTTGGTGTAGTAAAAAATTCATTTTTAAAATATCATGTCAAAATAAAATAAATTTAATAATTTTCCATTTGACCATAAAATGGCGAAATTGTGAAACGGAAATCAGAGTCGATGATGTGTTTGCAAATTATTATTTGGCCGCGCTTAGATTCAGCGATTGCTTTTGATGCGAGCGAGCGGGCTCATCGTGTCAAATTATAAATTTTAATTATCATACGGTATAGTGGCTGCTTCATTATTTTATTTATAATCGACTTTTTACCGTATTTGATGTCCTCAGTTTTGAATTATCGTGTCGCATAGCTGTATGCGATAATTTTATGTATATTTTTTATATTCTTTGCGGAATATGTTTTTTTAAATTATTTTTAAATAGCGGGTAATATCGGGATCATTTTATTCTCTGTCACCTCGGATAATCAAGGGTGGCACATTTCATAGTTTAGGTCCTAAAAGTAAACTAACAACTCGTCTCTAATACGCTTACTTCTGAACGCTTCACTCCTTAACACCCACTCTACTCTCGTATGTTTCGCGAGAATATCAATATATACTCGTACCTATACTAGAATGCGACCACTATAACTTGGCGTGCGAGGGAAGGCGTCCCTGTCGCGTAACAGAAGTTGCCAGGATGTAAATTTATTACACAATACATAATGTACAGAATGTCCGGTGACCGGTGTCGTAGCCTTTAACAGAAATTTGGTCGGGCAGCACTAAAGAAACTAAGCGATGATGTCGTTCTATCTGTCAAACTGTCATATCGGTCCATTATTTGCTTTTTCAGCTTCGCAAAACTTTAATATTTCATTGGCAATTGTTCTTTCACCATCCCGGACTGTTTAGGATGTTTTGGACATAATAATTCAGTGTATATTGGTAATCAGGATGTCACAGCTCCCGAAATTGAACTGAATGACAGGGCGAGGGGTTACCGCCGGGTGCGGGCGGGGCGGGTTTTAGTTCCAAAGTCGCCGCACGCCAAGTTATTGTGGTCAAGCAATACTATATTTACGAAATATTTTTTATAAGTATTGCCTGCGTAAACACATTTTTTTCATTTTCATGCATGGAAAATGATAATGAACCTAACATTTGTATTGTTTTTCGAATTTCGAATCGAAAAAAGATTTCCACCGTTTATCCTAAAAAAATAATGAATAAAAAAAGGATTACTAGCATTTCTTGGTGCAAATACTCTTTTCAACTTTAGTTCACTAATAAGCAATTATGAATTTATTTTAATACAAAAAATCACTAGAATATGCAATCTAATAAATAATAAGGAAGCGTGGTTAATTTTATTTATTTAATTAAATTTGGAGGGAATCATAAACATAAAATACTTTTTTGTATAAAATAAATATTTTATTTTCTACCACAATTTAAAGAGCACGATTAAATAGATTCCTAGTATTTAACAATTTATAACAAAAAGTAACACAATGCAAATTGTATAAAATATGAATACAAATTTTAAAAATTAACATAGATTTATCTAAAAATAAATTACATAATAAATACAAAAAATATATATGCTTTTCACATTTAAAAAGAAAACAGTAAATTTTACCATGCACCACATTCACCGCGTATTTAATGTAACCGGTTAATACCGAGTTTTCAATCAAATAAAAAAACGTAAGAGTCAGTTGATGGATTATTTTTATAACAAATGATGCAATAACGATGGTTCAATCAAATTTCTTTTAGAAATTCACCCACCCAAGATAACGCGGGAAAAGGATTCACCTGTGTATGTAAAACTCCCGTCATTTTCTTACGGATAGTTACTTGTTCTTCGTGACTTTCTTTATACAAGTTGAACCAGTCGAGTGAATTTAAATCTATCCCCGATGGTTTTGTTTTAGGATACTTTCTGCTGTAGAAATGTTGCCAAATGATTCGATCACGAGCCACGGTCTTGAGCAGACGGCACGTGGCGGACACGCGACACACGTCCCGCGGCCCGAGCAGCAGCAAGATCCTCACCAGCAGCTCCTTCGGCAAGCCGGTCAGGCTGGCGTTGGCTATGCCCCGGATCGACAGCGCGGCGCTCCGCGTCGGGGAGATCACCGAGTCCCTCATCTCCAGAAACAGCTCTCCGCACCTGGCTATCTCGGGCGGAGACCTCTCCTCCGGCAGGTAGCGCCGGATGGGGAGACACGCGCTGTAGGCTGACAGGGATTCGGAGGAAACGCAGTTGACCAGCATGAAGTCGCCCAAGGGACTGGCCACCAGGCGACAAGAATAGTCGGGGAAGTGGGGCAGGGTGAATTCGGAGCTGTACGTTCCCGGGCGGGCCGTCTTCCAGTCGGCGGGAAGTCGCAGCGCCGGCTCGGTCCCCGAGGGCGAGGGCGAGGGCGCGAAGCCACCGTCGACCATTACGAGGAAGAGAGCGGCGGCCAGCAGGTCGGGCGGGCAGCGAGGCTCTCCCGCGGGCAGGCTGCCGAGCAGGCGCCGGCACAGCCCGTGCAGGCGGACCCCGTCGCTCGCCGCCGCCACCGCCGCCAGACCGAAAGCTGCAATTAAGGGACACACCGTTCAGACATCAATCGACATTGCAAATAATATAAACGGACGTATTTTACTCGTGTCCGAGCTCGTGCGGGGTGAGAACAGAGTGTGTCCACCGCGTAACTAACACACGAGACAATTAAGCGAATACATTACTATCGTGGATATGTTGGGTTGCGTTTGCTTAGTCGTATCAATGTGGAGTTTTATCATTCTCATCGTATCGTCAAATCGAGAAGCGGATATTGTCGTACGAGTACATCGTGGACAAGATTAAAGCTATTTCCTCGATATATTACTTGAAAAGAAAGAAGTATTCAAATCATAATTACTATCAATTAATTACTTACTGTTAAATAATATTAAATAAATAGTTTAAAGCGCAGTCGGTACAGTACGCGCGCTCGAGATGTTCCCAGCAACGCGCTCTTCTTGCTCTATCGAGTGGCGCGCGCACACGGAGACTCGTTTCGTATCCCGTGTTAGGGGCATTACAGAGCGAGCCCGGAATCCATTGTATTTTGATTCACGCCGACCTTTAACGCCAAATCTCCTAGACGAGAGATCAAAGCGTCATCCGTGTACACGTACCATGAGAGCGTGTAACTACGTTAGAACGCTCTAATACGGCGATGGCGAACCTTTTTACGTGCGTTCAATATTTATTTATCGACTGTCTGACGTGCCGAGTGTTTTTTTAACTTAAAACAAACTACAATCAAAATTATGTTCCTCACTTAGAAACATGACAAATCGACAAATTTTCGTTTCCATATTAAACTTGATTGGAGTTAAATTAATTTAATTTATATATCTTTGAGATTCAGCCACCGGAATATCTCAAAATTGAGAGTACAAATCTGCCGATACCATTCTGAACGTCAGAAATGGTAAAACCGTTTTCTTCTCTTCTTTGAGCACTATCGGTAGTTACTGACACAAGTTTGGAAAGATCTATTTCTCTTTAATCAAGTGTATTTACAGCTGCATTGCAAATATCTATTTCTTTTATTGTTGTTGCTAGTGATGTTAGGCTGTGACCAATTCTTCTTGATATTGATATTTTTCCCAATACAGAAACGAAAAAAAATTGCTAAACAAGCTAATCTAGTTATGCCAGTGTTCTCATCAAGGCAAAGAGAAATTAATTCGGTAGAATTTATATCTGTTTTTACCGATGAGTTATTTTTTGGCTTTATCCACGATATTTCACTGTGTTTCTAGCGAAAGGCCTATAATTTATTCTTTGAATATTTTTTTCCCGGTTTTCAAAATCAAATAGATCGTTGGAACATTTTAACTACGGTTCTTTCACATATTCCACATCACTGAATATAACAGCGATTATGTTTTTATAAGCGGGATCTTGATTGATTATTTTTATTTTTAATTGGCGGAGCAATAAATTCTTTTGATCATCCTCGCTTTTAACAAGAAGTGAATTATGGATTGTTTCATAATTTCATCAATGTTTCATAAGTGTCAATAACAGTGTTATCAGCATAATAATAGATATATATTTGTAAAAAATATATATAATGGAGAGTCTGGATAACCTATCCACGAATTAGTTATCTATAATATAAGAAGAAGAAAATCCGTAATTCGTTCACATACCACCTAAATCGTAATACGCGCGTGTCTATGCGTGGCATGCGTACCGTAGGTTCGCCACCACTGCGCTAATATGTCAAAGCATTATGTATTAGTAAATTTTCACGCTTACGTTCTGAGGAATTTTGATTAAATCAAGAAGCTTTTCACAATTTGAACATCAGGTTTTCTGAATATTAGTATTCATTTATTAAACTTGGCGTTTTAAGTAATATTCACAAAATCACCATAATATTTAATGTAACAATAATTTTCCTTATTTGTTAATTATTACAAATTTAAAAATACGTACCTATCGAGAATGTTTTACTTATTACAAATTTAAAAATACTAATCCAGAATTTTTTTCCAGAGCTTCAGTGCAGAATCATTAGATGCGCGATGTTTTCTGTATGTCTGTTCTATTCCGTAATATTTCAGGGAGGATCTTCTGTGTATAGTTTTTTGGGATATTCTGCCGTGTATATGCGACCTCTTTGGCCCGAGAGGCCAGAGAGGCCCGAGAGGCCAGAGAGGTCGCATATACACGCAGAATATCCCAAAAAACTATACACAGAAGATTCTGAACGGCCGTGAAAACCTAAGGACATTTTCAGGGAGGACTTCATATATTGTATATATTTATCAGGGGCGTGCAGTGAAACCGTTGAAGCACGACATTTACGTAAGCATATATTTTGAAAAAAAAATAATTAAAAGATATACATATTTCGTAATTTTCCTCCCAAAAATATTATCATATTCCTCAGATTTTAATATACGAGTATCATAATATTCTGTCACATAAATATTTACTTCGATGTTTTTTTCCAAAATAAATGTCTATCTAATTGCTCGCGCCTGGCATGCACGTGAACGAGTATTAAGTCCCTTGTTAACACGCTAATTGAGAAATCGTCACGGTACTGACCTAGCATTGACACAATTTACTAATTTCGTTCATAAATGTGAGCGTTCCAAGTTTTTAAATTCGCTTTGTAGCTATCACCTCATCCATAGATTTTAACTAGTGGCTGTGTTCTCACAGCTATCATCTTGTTTCTCTATGCTCGTGTCTCTCTAATCACTTTTATCTATCGACTCGTGCATACCTTCTCGGGGCTGTCTTCTTATATTTTAGTGTATCCACAGATATTAGTATTCTCCTTCATCTACAGTTTCATGGCTGCGATTAGTGGCCACGCATCGTAGGCTCATCTTGTAGTTCCATACTCTCGTGGCTATTCTATCGTAGCTATAGACTAGACTTATGACTCGTATGCTCGTACCTTTATATTTTTCTCTGGGTACCGTTTGACAAAAAATAGTTGTACTAGTATGAATTACGTAATCCAAGCTACGTTCTGTGGAGGAACTTTTTGCCCAGTTTAAACCATAGAATCACATTAAAATACACTTTAAACCATTCTTAAGTTTGACAAATCTACGAGTCAGCATTCAAGACAGAAAATTGAAATAAACAGAGAAAATACAAGACGTTATTAATAATTATAGAACTCTCAAAATCGGTACAAATGTGAATAATTCCCGCTTCCCGTATACACGGCCGAATACTATAAAGGTAGAACGTCCAACGTTTAGCTCTGAAAGACTATATTTTTATAGGTACGTAAAATTGATTTGATTCAGAAGTCTGCGATCCACCTTGGCTGTCAAGCACATGAATAATTTTATAAATTTTTAAACGTGGGTAGGTAATTTTCAAATCCGTTTAAAGTGAAGGTGACTTCAGCAAGGGCTGTTGATGAAAAGTGAAATAATCCAATGACTCGGACTGTATTTACAAATCTTGACTCAGCTGTAGTAGTCATCGCATTTAATTTACAATTTTTTGGATAGTCAGACGGTAATGTTACTCTTTATGATTCTGGTACTAGAAAAAGAATCTTCTTTATTTATCAAAAAATATACAAGAGGTACCGGATGAACATGTCATAGTCTAAAACCAATCTGAAAAATTGCAACTTCACAATAAGAATGTGTTCTTGAATATAATGTCATAGTCTTTTCAGATTATCTGTTGTGTTTAGATTGTCGAATTTTTAATACTTTTCTTGTTTTCTATTGATCAGTAGTCTGTAGAACACCTTTCAAAATTATTTTTTGAAACCGCATTTTAAATGGATGGACAAATAGTGCCAGATAATGTTTTTTTGGGAATTTTCGAAATTCATAAAAAAACAATGACCCCAGTAACAAAACATTTATAGCGTTCATATTTAAATCATCTATACTATTACCGTTCATGTACAATTATATTTATCTACTAGCTGTGCCCGCGCGGCTTCGCACGCCTAGATTTTCATTACATGTTTGGATCGTCATAGAACTTTCGCGAACCTTCTAGAACACGCTCCTTCCAGAACTTTCAAGAAATTTATTGAATGTACAGGAACCTTCTAGACATGCCGACACATTCCGCCACTCAGTTTAGAACTTTATAGAACTTTCGGGAATTTTCTAGAACCTTCTCCTTCCAGAACTTTCTAGAGCAGGTTTTTCCGGAACCTTCTAGACTCACCGACATAGTCGTCGCGCCTATTTTGAAATGATCTGAATCATTTGCGGCCTTCCCATAACAAAAATAATGTGCTTCGTCACCCACTCCCGTCCACGATCAGCCACCTCCACCAAACTCGCACATTTTAAATGGGACACTAAGGGCTATCCACCACTATAACCACTAGGGGGTGGTAGTATCTGGTTGTGAAGAAAACTTAGCGGATAGGGAAACACGGGTTTCTTTTATATATATATATATATATATATATATATATATATACTATATATATATTATATATGTATATATATATATCTATATATATTATATATTATATATATTGATTACACGTTCTACAGTGTAAGAGGTAATAATTTTGGTTAATAAAATGGAAATTTTATTTGTGAAAAAAGTGAAAGTGATTCGATGACATTTTACACACTGAAATTGAAACAAATCCGACCAAGCCAATTCAATATTGTGGACAAACTTGGATACACGGTCAAGAAAACAAGAATATTTTTTAAAAATTGACAAAATTTATATGCATGTGATTTATATGACAAAAACAAATCCTACTTAAACAAATGAGACGCGTATTCACCATTTCTACATCATATTATGACTGGAGATGAAAAGTGGTTTATGTACTCTAAGCGAGGTCACAAAAAAACAGTGGTTTTCAAAAGGGCAGGTAGCAAAGCTAACTCCGAAACCGAGCCTAATAGTAAAAATCAAATGATTTTCCGGCATTGTAATGTGCATGATTTTAATTTAAAAGTTAATTATAAAATTTTTTTAGTGATTGGGCTTTTATAATATACAACATTCTCATTCAGTACCCCTAAACATTGTGGCTATAGGGATAAAAACTTGTGGCCTACTAAGTACAATCCAAAAATACTACATAAGAATGAATAAATAGACTACTTATATATATTTCTTTTACTGTTCATATTTAAAAACTTGTACGCTTATTTTATTTTAATCTTTCATACTTTAATTATATGATTGATTTTTTTTTAAATTCTCATGTCTTGTCAGATTTTAATGTGTTAATGTCATGATAATATAGATTCTAACTCTTTTAATTTAGTAGATGTCTGAATTTAATTGTTTTGTATTTTTATCAATTAAATTAAATCCGTAATACATAAAAATGTTTAAAAAATTACCTCAGTATGGATAGATCCAGTGGGGTAGACAACAAAATAATACCTTATACAAAGAATACTTTGTGATATAAATAAAAAATACCATCAAAGTGTTTGTACGATAATGACATAAATTTAATATTTTCTTCCTATTTAAATTCCTCATACCGGGAGAAAACTGCGAGGAACTGGTGACACTATTATTTTACCAGTACAAACAGTAAAAACAGCCGGGAACTTATGATAAACAATAAGAGATTGAAAAAGTCGCAAATTATTAAAAAACACAAAATAACTGAAGAAAGTGTTTTAAAAAAGATTGTGTAAGATTTCAGTGTAATGGACGGAATGTGTATGATTTGAGCCAAATTTGTGAAAATTTATTTCTAAACTAGTCAGAATGATAGTAGCAGCCTTATGCCAGGTTTAGTGCGAGTGAGACATATTATTAATGTAAGTACTTTAAACATCACACATGTAACACAACATTTCGACGGTGCCTACGTATACTGTCGAATTTGCAAAAATTTGATTTTACAATCTTCAACCACCTAATTTACGCTATTTTTTTGAATAATGTTTAAAAAAAATTCATTTATACCTTTATATTTCCTTTTTTTTTAAACGAAAATACATTTTTTTAATATTGTCTGAAAATCTCTTAGAGTAAATTGATAAAAATAGTAGTAGAGTAAATTGAATAGTAGATTGTAAAACAAAAATAGAATTTTTGCAGATTTGACAGTATACGTACATACGTAGGGACCATCGATTTGGTAGCGCGCTCTGAATACTTGTATTAATAAAATCTATCTCGCTGATGCAAATCTGGAAACAAGCTAGCAGCCTTATGCAATGGATAAAAGTCTGTCATCTATCAAAATTTAAATAACTCATTTCTCTGTGAATATACAGTAGGTGGGCCAAAAAAAGTTTTTCTACTTTTTTCAAGGGCACAGCGATAAAAAAGTGCTAAATGGTTTCAAAATAATATGTGTGGAATATTATTACATTCTGATAAGTCTTACTGCCTCCGGATTGATATTGACTATTGTACATTTTTTTCGGGGTAATTTCCAGTTAAGGCTCCAATCGATAAATGTTACTATCTCCGTAGATGGATAATGCGTCTTCATTGCAGGTGTGAGATTGTTGTGAGATTGTCGAGGCAAAAATTTAAGAAACATAATCAAGAGCTTCCATTTCTACTGTGCAACACAATACATGAGTAAAAGCGATGTTGAAGGTGTATCATCAAAAATGCAAAAAAATCATTTTCTTCCTTAAATCAGAAATATCTATGGCGGTTGTTGAGGGTAATGATACTCGTACCTATCTTAAACGTTTGTTAATATGGAGGTGTCATACGTCTGCTTAAAAGAAGGAAAAATACAGTGGATTACTGCATGTCTGAAAGAATTACCCTTTCGTCACTTTTTTATTTTTATTTTACGCTTCAACAGGCCAAGAGGCCCAATCACAGAAGCGAAATACATCAAAAAACACCCAGACTTGAGTAAATCACATAGATTAATTGTGACCTCACCAGGAATCGAACCCAGTACCCTCGGTGTGAGAAGTCGGTGTCATGCCCAATGGGCTACGAGGGCCACTGTTTTGGGAACTAAGATACTTTCAAGTAGAATTTTCCACACATTTCTAATTGGCAAAGATTAGAAATGTGTGGAAAAAGGCCCATTGTTCAGTTTCAACGTATTTCAACAGAGTTGTCTGAGTTTAATCAATGTTAAGAATATTAGTAGCACAGACCAAACATAATTGAACAAAATGGTCTTAGCGATTTCAACAGGCATATTTCCCGAGGCAAACAAATCACCTGGCGTAACATCTAATACCTGATGGTTAACTTGTGCTAATTGAATTCTATTTATCTTTAGCGAAACTGATTGAATTTTAGTTTCGATGAAATCTTCTGAAAACTTACAAATTCTTGCAATGTATTTCGTCAAGGGTTATACTCTAACCTGGTTGGCAATTAAAATTCACCGGTCCTCTAAAGATGGAGCATGGTACCTGTTCAAACTCATGGCTGCAATAAGATATTTGTCTACAGAACTGAAAGCCAAAATAGATCCCGTAATTTAAAGAAATAGTTACTTCTCACACCCAGAAAATGTATAAATTATTGCAATGCTGATCAACTCTGAACCGCACATTGAACTGGCAGCCCGTCACATTTTGAAAGCCTGCGGTATTCAGGAAAATAGACAGACTGCTTCAATGACTTTCTACAATATAATTCGAACCAGCATCTTACACCGATCTCATTCACTGGAAGGAGAATATATCTGATCCACCAATATTGAAATCCATATACAGAAAAAAAGCAGGAGAAATCTCTCAGCTATGTCTGTCATGTTACACACACGCCGTTGAAAGGGTAGTCAAGAGTGTGACAGAAGCTTTAGCCTCATTGTGCAAAAAAAAAGAGAGAAGGCGTCATAATAAATCGAATATTCTCAAAAAGTCATGCCGAAATTCGATAACAAGAACCGCACTATTTGAAATATTATTGTATGATAATACAAATGCCATTTTTATCAACTTTTTCTTGTAATAAATAAATGTTACTCATAAATGTTAAAAGACACGCATTTTGAACTTTGTTGTAACAACTCATAAAAAAAAAATTTTTTCTTATGAATTAATTATCTAAGATGTATTCTTTTAAGTCGATCCGGAGGCAGAAGATGACATCCCATTCAAATCAAATTTTATATGTGAGCTAAATCATCATTTGGTACCCTTTTCTATACTGGATAGAAATGAGAAAATAAAATCATACAATGATGACCTTAAATTTTCTGGGACATTGAAAGAATTTTAATTAAACGATGACAATTTTAAGACAAAGCACCCCAAGCATCACAATTTACAAACATTTTAAAATTATTATTATAATTAAAGTAAAACATAGAAATAAATAATAACTATTTATCACATAGGAAGCAAGCATAAAATATATTTAAAATATATCCAATTTTATTAGATTGTCAGTTGCAACTCATTGCTCTTTCAGAAAAGATTATAAAAATGGTGGTTGTTAGATCAATATCATAGATCAAGAAATACTTCAATAATTTTATTTCAAAAATAAATGTTTAACAAAATCAAGCGGGGGCATTATAAAAAAAAGGTTCACTATCTGTAAACTTTTTGCCTTGAAATTTGTGAATAGAATATCAGAATGCCCTTTATAATACATAGTAAAAACAATATAATAAAATGTTCTGTAGATAGATAATGCATAGAGCTAGTCTGGGAGTCAATTGTATAACTGGGTATCCAGTTGTACAATTGTTGGCTAACTATGTCTAAATTCAGCATTCTATTTTTGAATTCCTCAAATCAAAAATTATAAAGTAATATTTCTGCTTCTACCTCATTTTCTTACTGTTCTGCTCTGCAATATGGCATATATATTTGTACACAAAGAGCTGGAACTATGTATTAAAAATACTTCATCTATTGCATACTTTGTGAGTCATATAATTTTGCTAAAAACCTAAGAATAGGTCTGGTTAAGAAAATAGATAAATTAATATATGATTTAGTAGTGACAGTATTTTCATTGATGACACACTAACTATCATTGAAATTTGTATTTTATTGTGCAGATGGTTGGAAATTGATTTTTCACAATTCGGCAGGCAACCATCGATGCTAGATAACAGCAACATCTCAGTTGCCAATCATCGATACAATTAGAAACAAATCACAAATAACTTTACCACGTGTAACCGGTTAGAATAACCGTTTGACCATCACTATTATTAAAGTATTGCATGATGCAATCCACCCTAATGTACCAAATGACAAACATTTACACATTTAACACCAATGGAGAAAAATCATGACATTCATATATATATACACATTTAATTAGAATACAACATTAAAAGGGGGAGTATACAAAAATATACTCTCAGTATCATATAGCTTAATATAGGGACTCTGATGGTTCTACCCGGTAGCAAATGTGTTATTGAGAAAAAAGCTAAGTAAATTAGGTATAAATTGAGTTTTAAAACATATTTGCTTCGTATACCTTCTTAATGCTGATAGTTCTTATCTGTAAAATTAAATACAGTTCGCCAAGCAACTCCGAAGAGTACCCGATTCAATTTCATAATGTTTTAAAATAAATAATTAGTACCTCCTGCTCTTGAGATATTAGGATATTATAAGAAAATTAAAAAGTGTTCCACAAGAAATACAATGCTTTTAATACAAATATAGGATGTCAATTACACAAAAAAATATATTTAAATTTATCTCACTCCGAGTCCGTCTTACTCATCTATTCTATCTCTATCTATGTAAGTCTATCTCACTCACAATTCAATTGGAAACATTCTAATTTATTCAGTTATGATGATAACAATTAACATAAACACATAATACTGTAGAGGTATTTAAACAGAGCAATGATCGCAGTTTATTTGCTGGCTTGTACATGGTCATTGCTTTACCTGAACCTAAAGTGCTGTACGAATGCTAGTGTATAATTACATTTCAATATAAGAATGCAATAATTAAAGGGTTTATTAAAACATAATGTAAATCATCCATGCACGGGTTTTATCATGGATTAGCATGCGGAAATGGAATGTCACCCACGAAACATAACCACAAAATACAGGTTATAAACAATAAAAAATTCATGCATGATAAAAAAATAGCAAAACTAAACTCCTCTCACCTTCTGAGGTTTCTGTTTCTTGCGGTGAAAAACTAGATATCGCATCATTAGACGGTTTATCATTGGAAATATTTGTTTCACTATGTACTTCGGCCATTGTCTTCACACCACAATTTTCACATGAATATAAATGATTTACAATTAAAAATATGGTGACATGCAAATAAACACAATGTTAAAGTTCAACAAAACTAATATTTTAAATTTATAAGAAATATTAGGAAAATAAACAGACCGAATGATACATTATTTACACACTTGTTGACTTCCGTAAACCGTCAACTGTCACTTTGAAAGATTCGGATGTTGGCAGCTTTGCTCACAGAATAGAGAGATAGCTTTAATAAAAATAAGTTATAGTTATTGCATACTTGTGCATACTCATAAATAGCATATAGACTATGAATTAAATATGTAGATGCAGCTTTAGTTGATTTGTTCATTTAAATATACAGATAAATTAATTTTTACGTATATTAACTGATTAATATATTACACATTTTACTTTTATTATATTACATTACAACATTATTACACTACCTGCTGTTAAAAAATAATATTTTTGAATGACGACCATTCCAAACATGTTAATTTAATTTTTTAATTTTGCGTTGTCTCCCATAAACTAATACGATTAGGTACATAGAGTATTCATCTGAATAAAAGAAGATTATTCAGTTTCAAAATCAAATTACCTGATGATGGATTTATTATTACCAAATCTTAATATTACATGTTAAATCACTTTTCACGTGTTTGTATATTCCACTATCCTTCCATTTTTTTAATGCGTAACATCTTTCGTCTCGCTTTCCTGCAATCTGTGGCAGTGATTTCGTGAAAGTGGACGGAAATGCGTTACAGGAAATAAGACGCCGGGGAATGACCAATGAGCGCGCGCTAAGCGCGCGCGGCGGAAAAGTCATCGTTTATAAACAATGAAATCTGACAGCCGTATACTAAATGATGTTAATGTGTGTTTTTCAAAACAAATATGTGAGATTTTTTTGATAGAATGAAATATTGATGTGGTAGTGTTTATGACAGAGAATTCTTTTCCTTTCGAGGAAAATTAGACGACGCGGATCAAATCAAAAACCTTCTATCACCTAAAAAACGACTTTTCACTCTAACGGGCATAGAAACGACATTAGAAGAAGAAGAAATTTTTTTTTTATAAAATCTCACGTGTCAAAGAGTTTTCCTTTGTATTTTTAAAAAAAATTGTGAATATCGCGTAAACTCGCGGAGAAAACGGTAAATGTGTGCGAAAAAAAAGTCAAAAAACGCAAAAAAACGGCAAATGTCAATAATTCGATGTGACAAACATATATCGCGGAAACTACCTTACAACTTTAATATATATTATATAGATACAATATATATGTGCATATATATTATATCTATGTACCTACCCATTACACGTATTAAATACGTGTAATGGGTGTTTTCTCATGTTTTTCATATCAAAAATTTTTTTTAAATACAATTATGGAACTGCGTGCATATTTTCTATTTTCAATTAATTCTTCTTTTTTTGTAAGATTCTATGCACTTTAATGTGAAATAATGAGAGATATAAGAACATTTACACATTTAACACCAATGGAGAAAAATCATGACATTCATATATATACATATTTAATTAGAATATAACATTAAAAGGGGGAGTATACAAAAATATACTCTCAGTATCATATAGCTTAATATAGGGACTCTGATGGTTCTACTCGGTAGCAAATGTGTTATTGAGAAAAAAGCTAAGTAAATTAGGTATAAATTGAGTTTTAAAACATATTTGCTTCGTATACCTTCTTAATGCTGATAGTTCTTATCTGTAAAATTAAATACAGTTCGCCAAGGTGGTCTTATTAGGTGATAGAAGGTTTTTGATTTGATCCGCGTCGTCTAATTTTCCTCGAAAGGAAAAGAATTCTCTGTCATAAACACTAACTAACAAATCAACCTTTCATTCTATCAAAAATAATTATCGCTTGAACGTAGTAATTCTCAAATACTTGTTTAAAAAAACGCATTAATATCATTTAATAATATACGGGTGTCAGATTTCGTTGTTTATAAACGATGACTTTTCCGTTGTGCGCGTTCATTGCGCTTCCCGGGCGTCTTGTTTCCTGTTACGCTTTTCCATCCATTTTCACGAAATCACTGCCACAGATTGCAGGAAAGCGAGAGAAAAGATGTTACACATCAAAAATAAAATAATGTATTATGAATTATTCGTACCATCGTACGTACGTTTTGATACACAGATATTGAATGTTTCTACTCAAAATTTTCATTTAAAAAACCTCATTGTTATTACAGTAGCCGGCAAACATCTTAAAATTTTACGGCGTAGTGGGGGAAAGTTTGCGCATGTACCATTCCACCAACGAGACCCAAAATTTGTCTTCTGCGCATTCCCCCACTACGCCAAAGAATTTCAAGAATTTAGCTGGCAACTGTATCGTATTTCATTTTTATCCCCCAATAGTTCCTGTTGAACCTTTTTCGGTTATCTCAATTACTCTTTTTCCTTTCAAAGGTCTCGCTTTCAATAAATCTGTGTAATCTTTCAATAATAGTATTAATACGAGTAGTCTAAGAGGTCACGGGATTTTTCAGAACGATCACGGATACAGTTAGATTTACTTTTATAGTTTGTAGAGTAGTCCCCTAAGGTGAATGATGTCGGTCTTCCTACTCTCAGTGGTTGCAACTTCGAGTTATAGAGCTTACAAGAGGCTTCATTGTTGCGAAACAAAAACGATTAGAGAAATGGTTAGTTTTAGTACCTATTCAAAGTATGGCGTCTCCGCAGATGAAACAAGTTGGTCTGGCGGCTCTCGTATGGTATCATTGTGTATCATGGATGTAATCGTCATTTTACTAGGAAATTTGGACAAATTCGAAAAGCATTAAATATTTATTGAATCCGGTACTCTTGCCAAACGGCGTATTGTAAATGTCAAGAAAATTTATCTCAGTATTGGTGCTACGTTGGCAAAGAGTTTTCCAGCGTTTCATGCTTTGACAGGGTGTGATTATACTCCTGCATTTTATAGAAAGGGCAAACAAAAACCATACAATATCCTAAGTAAAAACAGAGTCTATCAAGAGACTCTAATAGAACTAAGTTGCGATGCTCCGTTGACAAATGAAACCAAATGCAAAATTGAACAATTCATTTGTGAGTAAAAACGAGGCCTGCCATAAGTTTTCCTAAAAAAAATTAAGCCTAATAAAGAGAATGAAAATTTTTACAAAACTCTAGTGAATTTTGATGCTGCTTTTTTGCCACCTTCTGAAATCGAACTAGTTCAACAGATACTTACACCTACAGATATAGCTAAATACGTAACAAATATCTGGATAAATTCAACCAAAAATCCTTCAAGCTATCTATTGCCAATTGGACATGGATGGAAAGAAGAACACGGCAAATATGTTCCTCTCTGGTATCCAGGGAACCGACTACCAGATAAAGTATCTGATGTTACTATAACGGAGTCAGAAAATGACAATATTTCTGGTGATGTCAGCGTTAAGTTTTATACAATTGCGGGTGTATAGGTAAAAATCGTTAGGAAACGCAAACTTTGCATGTATTTGTTTCTTATTAATGGCATATTAAGTATCTAAATCACAAATCTCATTAAGTTATACATACAAGAGTTCGTTTCCTTATGTTTTTACATACACATATGTATAATAATTTCCATAACATCATAATCGTCATTTTTCCTATCAAACTTTACAGTTATTTTATCACATTACAGACTCCTCGTCTACTTGCCTAAGCGGCGAAGAAGAAGATGACGATATCTAAGTTAATCTATCTAAATTAAAAAAGAAATCTATGATAAAGTAATGATAAACTGTGATTTTACCCAAAAATTATTAGATTATATTGCAATCTAAATATTTATAACAAACTGGATTTAATACTTCATTTCGTGGTTTAGTATAGATTTTAATGTAAATAATGAAAAAGCTCAAAAAATATTAAAAGAATATTAGAAGTAAGTAAATATTTAACTCTTAAGGCCTTATCAATATTCTACAAAATGATTAATCTGTGATTTTACATGAAAGTTGAATTAATAAAAATTGGATTTGTTCGATTTCATTCTTTATTTTATTGATTATTGTTATTTTTTATCTCTGAAATGCAACCACTGAGAGCCGCCAGACCAACTTGTTTCATCTGCGGAGACGCCATACTTTGAATAGGTACTAAAACTGACCATTTCTGTTATAGTTTTTTTTTCGCAACGATTCAGTGACTTGCGCGCATCATAACTGTTCCGCACAAGAACAAGTAAAACAAGGGCGGTCCGCTGAGTCCGCTTCGGAAGCCGAGAGGCGTAGTAGCGGCTGGAGAAATACAGCACGAGTGCCTCATGTAGAGCAGAATATTTCGCCGTGAATGCGAATTTCGTCCTGGAGAAGCGCCGGCCGTCATCCAAAATTCCAAGTCAGGAGCACAGAAGATTGCAGAGGCTGGATCGTAGATTCACTGCAGTAGTCGGGTCCCGGAAGAAATCTCCAATAGGTATCGGGAGAGAAATAAAACGATTTATTATAACGCAGATTAAAGCGGTCCAACGGGCGTCTAAGTTACCACACCGATGTGTAACAGGTAACCGCCATACAAAACCATTTATTATATAGTATTCTCAAAAAGTTACAGAAGGTTACGTAACAGCAGATTGCGTAAGCCAATCAGAGGGCAACTCTGCTCGCTGCGACGCGCGCCATCTCGTGGCGCTTCGTGGAACTTCATCGCTGCATCGGAATGGCTTGCCTTACAGAAAAATATTAATATAAGGGTAGCTGAGTAGCTTGTTGGTCTTGTGGTTAGGACACTGGCCTCGTGATCCAAAGGTTGCGGGTTCGATCCTCACTCCAGACTAGCAAGTTAGTCCTATTTTCATAGTACAAGCGCTTAGCTTAGTTTGAAAATAGTAAGAATATTGATGTGACACGTATTTCCGTGTTCACATCTCTATTTTTTTTAAATTAAAAAAAAAATAAGGTTTAGTGAGCCCCACGGGGTCAAAAACCATGTCATTTCGCTTGGCCTGACCTTGCAGAAGGCCGTGACATGGCCATTGGACCTGCAGGGTCCTAGTAGGTAAAGTAATTCAATAAACAAGTTGACCCATGTGGGTTCAGATTTTTATCAATTCGTAAAAGGTAGTAAACTAATTGATACGCGATGCTTTCCATGACTACTGCATAGTACTTGCCTTTACGTGTATTTTGATGCTACTCACGACTATGGATGAGGTAGCTTTATGTACTTATCTCGTTCTTAAGAAAATCTCAAAAGGTCAATTTTTCTTCCAAATTAAAAAATGATTCCACATATGTGTATGTATATTGCCCATATAGGTATTAACTTAGCGATCATGACACAAAAAGATTCATCAGGATCGGACACTTCTGTCGGAAGTTATTTCAATATTTGTGTTTTCGCCAATATTTGACCCTTGCCGTCAAGTGGCGGCGGTCAGATTAAAATCAGTAAAAATTAGTTAACAAGTGTTTATCAGATTCTAATTATTATCAGGATAGGTTTTGACTGAGCGCATCTTTTAGTGATATTTTCAAGTATTTCAGATAAATATTACTTGCGCAATAAGCTTTCAAAGGAGGCCGTGGAGAAAATCTTTCTTATTTATTTTCTCAGGCGTCCCTGTGTAACTTTACATGCGTGGGAGTACATTTTTTGTACATCAATTTGATAGGTATTCTCGAGTACATCAGAGTAAATCGAGTACATCGAGTAAACAGAGTACATCAATTTGATAGGTTTTCTCGCTAGGAATACTATAAAAAAGGTTTCATATTGATTTGGTATCTGTGAGAGCTGTAATCTCACTTTGATTGATATCCAGTAATATTTCAATTATCAGAAAAAATGTGTTTTTACCATATAACTGCCGATAACTAACTATACCGCGCAGTGTGTGTGTGTGAATTTACTTGACTACTCATTATTTCAGGTAAATTTATCAAATATTTCTGGCCATGTGATTTCATCAAATGTCACCAGCAACTGATTATGCCAGTATTTAAAGTAACTTTACTTCCATTTTTCAACCAATAAAAAACTGTTCAGATAACAGGGCAAACTTGCGCCTTGCGCAAAATAAAAATACCTCCCGCTTTATCATTTATTGAACAATAAAATGCGACACTCTGTTTTTACATACAATCATGATGCAACTCTGTCAAGTTCCTGGATTTCAACAAGAAATTCCAAATTCTGAAATAAGAGATATTCATAAGCATTCATAGTTCGATATTATACCAGTACAAAAGACATGTCTGGATCACGCTGTACAACACATTTGTTTGTTCAAAGCGAGGCGTAATTTTACTTTCCGAGAGCCTAATCTCTCTCGATTCATTCTTTCAATTGCGAGCTCCAGACCTGTCCCTCAGGTTACCGACTTAGACATTGCATACACCCCCGACGGTGTCGGGGGCGACCAACTGATGATGATGATATTCTGTTGTCAATTAAATATCTGCTCATCACAACAGGGCATCAATGCGCCTTATGCGCGGAATAAAATCTCCTCCCGCCCTCTCTCCTTTATTTGGAACAACGAAATGCGACACTTTTATTACATACAGTTGTGATTCAGTCTCATTAAGATCTCTGAAATTAAAAATTCAATAAATTCCATGATGTTAGAAAAACGCTGAGATGTAAAAAAATCTGAAAATTAAAATTTTCATATAACACTTCTCAGTAAAAACATACACATTTCAGACCACATTGCATAACGCATTTCTATTGCTCCCAGCGGGACGCGATTTTATGAGGCTTCTCCTTCTCAATTCATTCCCCCCTCTCTCGGACACGACTGAAGGAGACTACCGCGGCCGAAACCCGCGCGCTGTCTCGGCACGGTACCCACCCCCAACCGGGTCGCGGCGATTGCGCAGCGGCCCTGAAAGGGGCCTTTTTGGAGAACACAATCTCCACTCTGCTCCACATATAACAGAGATTTCTACCCTCTATGTGACGTGGTCGCGCTTCAACTGCAGATCTCAATAGTTCTGCTGCCTGACGGTAGAATCAGGTCTTATTCTGTCCTGTCCGTAACAATAACTCTGAAATGCAACCACTTAGAGCCGCCAGACCAACTTGTTTCATCTTGTTTCACACCATACTTTGAATAAATACTAAAACTGACCATTTCTGTTATAGTTTTTTTTTTCGCAACAATGATAAATAAATTAATGCTTTAAACAAAACTGTTTTATTAGGTACCTGTAGATAATCTTTTCGCAAAACTTTAAACAAGGCATCACATGTAATACAGCACTTAACAGTTTTAATTTTTGTAGTACTAATGAAGTGAACTAATTTTAGTATTAATGAAGTGAACTACTGTAGTACTAGAAAATTGTAGTACTAATGAAGTGAACTAATTGTAATGACCTACAAGAAATGCTTTTTGAAAAGTGTGCTAATAGAAAATTTTCAAAACCATTGGGGGGGGGGTTGTTTTAGTTTCCGGAGATTTCTTTATTCAATCCAAAAAGGCCTCTATTTCAATATTCGTGGCGCCTATGTGGTGTCACTCTGTCTAGCACATTACCACTTCAGTTTTGCAACACGGTTCACGACATCTGCAACTTTGGTTCTCCATCTAATTTCTTTGTTTCTTATTCTATTTCGGAGACTTGCACCAAGCATCTGTGTGTTCCATGAATCGTATGCACTTTAATTTATTGAAACTTTTTAATGTAAGGATTGTTGGCTCTAATCCATAAGTTATCATTGGGAATGTGCATGCATCAAATACCTTTTTTGTTAAGACGAATGGGAATTTCTTATTACGGATGATATAGTTCAAATTCCCAAAGGCAAACTTATCCTTCTGCAGTTTGATTCTCTTTTTTGAGTTTGATTTTTTCAATAATATTTAAGTGTTTTATTGATCTATAATATTGACCCTGCGAGGATAAATATTGTCATCCCTTTCATTGACAACATTTACTCTCACATGGTCAACATCATTGTTCAATAAAACACTTATCTACGCTTAAGGGGCCCAATTACTGAAGCGAAACGAATTGTAAAACACCCGATCACGTAAATTTTTTGTGACCTCACCGGGAATCGAATCTGGATAACTTGGTGTGAGAAGCCAGTATCATGCTCATTGTGCTATGAGGGCCGCCTCACAGTATTTTTAATCAATAATATTAATAGTGGGCGAGAGCCTAAAGGGACTGCAGAAGCGGAATTTTTTTGAAGTGGTTGCACTGGTGGGTATAAATTTTTGCATTTTGCTTTTTTATTTATTTATATAATTTATTTTTATATATTATATAATATTATAATACTTAAATTGACTTCCCGGTTTGCATCCTGCTTTCGACACGGTACTGCAATCCAGTACTTAACCTAAGACACACCCTGACTTCGGTACGGAATTGCAAGGCAATACTAAACCTACACTTCAACACACACCCATCACATCAGCCTTGATGATGGACCCTGCAATGGGATCCGAAACATCGGCCAGAGAGGTCACACATACATGGCAGAATATCCCAGAAAACTAAACACAGAAGTTTTAATAACTTCTTTTCTTTATCATCCGAGCCATAACATCTTCATTCGTAACTCTGTCCATCCAGCTTATTTTGAGAATTCTTCTGTAGATCCACATCTCGAATGAATGAATGTTATTTTACATAATTATTTTTTGAAGTTATCTTCTTTTGGGGCATTAATGGGCCTACCACACGCTCAAGTATCACCACACTTTTGCATGGGCATGCCAGTTGCACCGTCTACGAAACACCAACTACACGCATTCCGTGTACAAACGTGCGTGTATGTAGTTGGTGTTTTGTTTTACAAACCCGCATGCAAATGCAAAAGTGTGGTGATACTTCTGCGTGTGGTAGGCCCATAAGGGTAAATTTTTTATTGTAATGGAAGTTGAGCATGCTGCGCGTGCGCAGCATGTAGCGGGAATGCGAGACCAGAATATATATTTCTGTGCCTGAATATATATGGCCTATGTATTCTGCCAAGACCTAAAGAATAAGAATGCAAAAATTGGATCACATCGGCAAATGGTGTAGATTTGTACAGAAAATATATCAGGTGAGGGGGTGAGGTAAAAGGGAAGGGGGAAAATAGTCTTTAACACCCGCCGGGTCTTGAAGAATAAGTATGCAAAATTTGGGTCAGATCGGTCATACGGTGTGGATTTGTACAGAAAATATAACAGGGGAAGGGGTGGGGGAAAAGTCACCTTCGTTACCTGCCGGGTCCTAATGAATAAGAATGCCAAATTTGGGTCAGATTGGTCAAACGGTGTAGATTTGTATAGAAAATATATCAGGGATGAGGAGGTGGGGCAAAAATGAGAGGAGGAAAAGTTGTCTTTGTTACACGCCGGTTCCTAGAAAATAAATATATTAAATTTGGGTCGGATCGGTCAAACGGTATAGATTTGTACAAAAAATATATCAGGGAAGGGGGTGGGGAAAGGTAGAGGGGTTAAATGTCGCCTGTGTTACCCGCCGGGTCCTAAAGAATAAGTTTGCAAATTTTGAGTGATCGGATGAATGGTACAGATTTTCATTGAAAATATATGAGGCGGTGGGGAAGGGGTAAAGGGGGAGGGGGAAATGTCGCCTATGTTATATCCTAAAGAATATGTTTGCTAATTTCGAGTCCGATCGGTTGAACGGTACAGATTTGCATTGAAAATATATGAAAGGGAGGGGGGAAATGTTGCCCATGTTACCCAACGGGTCCGAAAGTATGAGTATGCAAAATTTGAGTAAAATCGGACAGTGTAGATTTGTATAGAGAACAGACAGACAGTTTTGTGGGTACAGATTTACTTGATATTTTGCATGAACATAGGAGGATAAAAAATAAATTCCAGAGTAAAATGTTCTTTCATTAATTTATTAGACCAATTGCATATTATTCTGACAGGTAATTAATATCATTTATGTTTTCTGTGTAGGATAGTAAACTTTTCAAAATAAAGATCTCCATATTTAAGAATCTGAATCATTATTGTATCTGATTTCTGGTGTGTATTTGAAATTCAGTTTATTTTACTTTGAATATGAAATAAATGAAATAAAAAACAACATAGCACATACCTTTTTTTTATATAAATGAGCTTTTATGATATTACAACTGTAAGTAATAAAAAACATTAAATATATTTTACAGCTTAACAATCTTGGTAATATTTGCTTAAAGGCAACACACATTGTTCTCCTCAGTAGAAACAATACACAAAGTTTAATGATTAATTGGAAGCCTGAATAAAGCAGTCTGCATAAAATGTTGTTTTAAATTAAATATTGGCGGCTTGTGCAAGCATCTTCCATAATATAATATAAATTATAGTAATTTTTCTCAAAATATGGAAAAGTAAGTGATTATTAACACACTATGGATTTCAATTTCTAATTAAATATTAAGTGAAGAAGTTTGCAAGTAGATATTTCATGTCAGTAAATATTTATTGAAGAAAATATATCCGGAATAAGAACACTGACTGCATTATTAAACCATAAATTCCTACTTGGCAACTCAAAGAAAAATAATTAAGATACAATTTAAAATTCCTCCATAATAAATGTATTCACTATTTTATTTTATTTTTTAATTTAAAATATATCATGAAACTATTAAGACATTTCTGAAGTAAAATTTGATTTAGACAGCTTAAAGATATGTGAAATTGAACCTAATAAAAATAAACAACAGTTAAAAAATAAAGTTACACAACCTCCATGGCATGTTGCATAAGGATATTTTAATTTTTAAAATTTTTTGGTCTTCAAAATACAAAAATTATATTCAAATAGATATTGATATATACCATACAACACAGTGTCATTATAAATCCCCATGATAATTCAGAGAGATACATAATTGTTTAGCTATATATACCTATATCTAACCTCAACTGCTCCGTAATAGAAATGGTAACCAACAAATATACTTTATATTTATGACTTATTATTTTACATTATAAAATGTTGGTTATTAAAAATTAACTAAAAGAAATTCATAAAACTTAATTATAAATGTATAAGTTATACACACCATTCAAAATCCCTTATGTGGATAAAAATTATGTTAATCAGTGACATGCATGTTTTTAAATGACAAAAATAAAACTTATTGCTAACTTATGAGAAAACTTAATGTTTTTTCAGACTCGGGTTTTCACGGCCGTTCAGAATCTTCTGTGTAGTTTTCTGGGATATTCTGCCATGTATATGTGACCTCTCTGGCCGACGTTTCGGATCCCATCGCAGGGTCCATCATCAGGGCTGATGATGATCCCAGAAAACTATACACAGAAGATTATGAGAAAACTGACGAGAACCTTAAATGAATTAAAAGAAGATTAAAACACCAACACATTTGACTTTGGCGTCTATGTCCAGATTATTTCTAGAATTTTTCATGATACTCTAGAAATGATAGGTAACCAACATATTGCTCAGTGAAAATCCTCAATTGATACAAATTTTAAGAAAAATAAAATTGTCAAAATATTGTTTATTCTTGTGTGCACATGGAATTGTAAAATCAATATATTTGAAAAACAGAGAGAAAACAAAAAACTTAATGTTTTGCTTAATTAATAAATTAACCCACACACGCGGTACTGAAATGTATAGGTACGGCATCGAATACAGAAATGTGTCCACCCCTTAAAAATCGATTAATAAAGATATAAATAAGTTCTAAGAACTAATTCCTTGTACCTGTTATTTTGTTATAACTGTGTAGAGTCTCACTCAAATATTGAGACCAGTGTAGTCGCAACATTCAACATGTTAGCATCTCGTATTATTTATGAAGGATGGCAAAATTTAAGCAACCGAGCTATTTTACAAAAACTTTCAATACAACTTTAGTATCGCGAAAAATAAGTTCCAGAGCTATAGCATGACGAACTGGATGCAGTTCAGTGCTTAATTTTATAAAAAAAATTAAAGATTTTGCATGTCTGCAATGAAAAAAGGTACTAGAAAAAAAAAACATCCGCTGGAGGTAGATAGTTGAAGTGATTCTGTTTAGAGACAGTTTAAGGACAGCACGTATCCATGCTGGTGGTTTGCAAGTTTACATGTGAGGAGGCCAGCAAGAAAAGGCACTTTTGACTAAAAAATTGCCTGCCTGTCGCTTAGATGGGCCAATAAATATAAAAATTGGGACGAAATCGAATGGCGATGTGTTATTTTCCCTGATGTGAGAAAATTCATTATTTTTGATTCAGATGGAATCCAGAACGCTAGACAGAGAGAGACATCTGGAGAATGATTAAGCGAGGAGTGTCTCCAGCCAACAGTGCAACATTCTGCTTGACAAATGATCTGGGGATGTTTTTCTTTTTACATATTGAAAAAATTAGCTTTTATTAAAGGAACTGTGATTGCAGAAGTCTGCTATAAAAATTTTTTAGAAGACTTTATTCCCATAATTTAAAATGCATTGTTCCCATATTATTAAGTGCATTTTCCAAGACGACAAAAACGGTAAGTATTATTTTTCCTGACAGTATATTTCGTTATTAACATAAACAAAATTTAAAAAAACTAACAAACAAATTATTTTTAGATCAAAGAATTTACGAAAATTATGTGATTATAATATTGCATTGGTCCAGAAACAGCCCTGACCTGAATCCTATAGAAAACCTGTGGCATAAAATGGCCATTTTTATAAATGTATTGAAGCCTTCGTCAAAAGAAAACCTTAACAAAATTATTGAAAATGGGCGGTAAGAGAGAATTTCAGACGACCATCTCCAAAATTTGGTAAATTTCACGCCGAAACGTATTGAAGCCATGATAAAAAAATTAAGGAGGACCAACTAAACACTAATTATTTTTGTTTTTCTTAGCTAATAGTGAAAGAATACTAAATAAAACACATAAATTTTTAAATTAAAAAATATTTTTTTCCAAAAAAGTATAAGAAATACTGAAAACCCCCTCTAAAACATTTTTAGTTCAGTCAAAGGTATACATATTTGTTATTTTCCCGTTTAAACATTGTCACTTTATAATTTGAAATAAAAAGGGATCAATACACTATAGTAAAATGTGACATTTTACAAGAAAAATATTATTTTAAAGTGGGGACACCTTTCTGTGCTCTCGCTACTGTATAATCATGTGCAATATATCAGGTTGTCCCATGTCTTTATTTTGTGCTAAAAGCAGTCCAATTCAAAAACCACAGGTTTTTTTAGAAGCAGTGGTTGTCTGAAATACTTTTTTTTTAATTGATTTATTTTCAACCCTCAATAGGCAATGGCACAAGAGATTTCCTGGTTAAGCTATATTCTTCCTTATTCTCATTATAACAACGTTGTTATGCGAGTAAGATACAAATAGACAGGATGTACACGTAAAGTTTCTATGCGCAGGTTATCAAGAAATCTGTCAAAGTTAAATTTGACATCATATAACAGCGGTCAGGACATGGTTGTTACGTTATATTGCTCTCTTGAGAATAGACAGGATGGTGTTTTATGAGTTCCACTGTCTTCTATTGTATATTGAGTAATGACATAAAGGATCTTTTTTTTTAAATTGATTCGGCAACATTGTAGATTGACATTTAAAAAAAAATATTGATTATATTATTTGTTTATATCTACTTCTTTTATATGAGTAATTCCACCAACATGTTTCAGAAAAACCTTTCCATCGTCAGGGTGTTGAATAACTGTATTGTATTATAGTTATACAACACCCTGATGGAAAGGTTTTTCTGAAACATGTTGGTGGAATTACTCATATAAAAGTAGATATAAATAAATAATATAATCAATATTTTTTTTTACATAAAGGATCCACTTCTCGTTCTTCAAAAATTTCAAAATACTTCTAAATCATGAGATTTATCTCAGAAAAATTTGCGAGGCACCCATACATTTATTTTTAAAATGTTTTTTGATGCTTTTCGAGTCATTGTGCAACCTTTCGTACCATAAACAGTGGGTGTTCTTTGATAACATTAATATCATCTTGGAGGCTTATTAACCCAAAGTAACCCCCCCTTATTCTCAGGATAACTAACTGATAATTCACTCTAGGACTATCTATTAGGGTCATTAATGACCTGTTGACAGTATATAACTGTGGTAAAGACATGCTTGTTGCACTTTATTGCTACTCTGTGAATAGGGGGATAAATCTTCAATATTATATTATATTTCTTTCTTGAGAATAGACAGAATTGTATTTTATGATTCCGCTGTCTTCTATTGTATATTGAGTAATGACGTAAAGGATCCATTTCTCGTTTTCTGTAATATTTCTTTAAAAATTTCAAAATGCTTCTAAATCATGAGATTTATCTCAGAAAAATTTTAATTTTGGAAAACATTCCAATTGGAATTTTTGTAGGGTTTTTCTCATTTTACCAACTGTTTGTACCCGGCGTTGCTCGACTTAAGGCGGCACGTTCACTGCAAATACATATTTAGGCGTTTTTTTACGAAAATGTGGGAATTTATTATTCATTTATATCAGAATGTAAATGATAGATTGCAATTTTTTTAGGGTGATAGTTTAGATAGAACCTTTGTTCTTATATAAAATTAATAAACTGAACATTATTTACAATAATTAAAAAAATATAAACATTAATCGACAGGCCGCGACCAAAAAAATCGTTTTTAGTGGTCTAGGGCGAATTAAGGTTAGATTAATATTTGCATATGAGCATAATGTTTTTTTATACGTATAAAGTTTACTTAAATATCTAGAATCCGTATTAAGGAAATAAATAAATATTCAATATTAATAAAGTTATAATGTTTTAAATTTACAAGAAATTTTTACGTTTTTTGATGATTTTCAAACGCTTTTTTTTCATATAAAGAGATGATTTTAAAGAATAATATATTGTATTTACTCCTGCACTTTGAGACATCAAGTGTTATTTAAAACTTTGTTTTTTTATTAAAAACATGTACATTAATATTGTCGCTGTATATATAATAAAGCCCATGTGACGTTTTTGGCGAAAATGAGTTATTGATACCATTCGACGCTTGTTTTTTTTCTCTATCATTGACAAAAAGCCCTTGTTAAAATAATTTACTAGGCCTAAATGAGAGCTATATTAAATAAAGCCTATGTGCGAGCTTCCTAAATCGTGCATCCGAATTAATCCTATGTGACGAATGTCACATAAGATGTTTTGAATATGTTTTGTCTTTGCTCTTTTTAGCACATAGGATATATTCTAGACCACGGTGATTTTGACAGTTCACGTTTATTGCTATTTGGAGTGTTGTTTAAGTGACGAAAAATTAAATCATATTACATTGATAAAAAGTTTTTTTTGCAAATCTATACGCAAAAGAAGTTTACATTCACCAAAAGAAGATTTTACGTAAATGTCATATGAAACACCGAAGATAGGTTTGAAGAATTGAAGAAGTTATTTATGTAAGTCTATAATAGAGGCAGACAGTCGCAAAGACTTTTCTTACCTTTGGGTTTTAAAAACATGAGAAAAAGATTTATGATTCATCTCAACTCGCGCATAAGGAAGCATCGTAATAGCATGACAATAACCTAAAAAAATAATAGATCTGGACACTATGTGTTCTTATTAAACAATGCCGAAGAAAAGTATAGAATCTGGAAGAAAATTTTATTCAATACCTTGTGTATTGGAAATAACATTTTTAAAAGATGAAAAACGCTACAATAGAGGAAGCATCAGACAATGGTGAAAATATTCTTCCTGCAGTTCTATTAAAGAAAATTAAGATGAATAATACCACAGAGACAAACATAAAAACATGACAAAATCTTCTGCCAATGATCCCGATCCACTATTGCAGGGCTAAGTCAAACAGGTGATATGTGGAGTTTTTGTTCTTCTCTCTGCAATACATGTCACAATACTGTCAGTGAAATACATGTTGCATTGATAAAAGTTTGGCTATTGTGGGTAGAAATTTATTTACATAAGTATTAAAATGAGAAAAGGTGTCAATTCTCAGGCCTCGGAAAGACCAATGTAACACTTTGTAGGTTACTAATGTGGCAGCGTTAGTCAAATTCAATACTAACAGCACGTAGAAAAAAAGGCCAGGAAAAAGAGGCAATAAAGCAACAAAAGACAGTTTCATCAGTTTTTGGTTTTGACAATGGATTGTGATAGTGATGCAAAATATTCTGCTATGTTCTATATTGTTAGCGTTTGCGATATATTACAAACAAGTGTTACATTTACATAATTTCACTATTTATGTTTTAAATAATGCAGATGGTACCTATACACGTGGCATAAAGCAAATTGGGAGTGACAGCCAACAAACTGACGAGATGCATGCCAGATTATGTACAAAGCGTACTAAAAAATTACACTAATATTATACTGATATCTGATGGTTGCAATTACCAAAACAGAAAACTCTAGGTAGCGAGCGCTCTCAATGACCATTCCAAAGCTGCATCAGCCACTGTGGCATTTATGGAGAATTATACTTGAAAAACACAATAATGGAGGCCGATTATATACAATCCATCTTGGTGCACTTCTTAAAGATATATTCTCCTTCGAACTAAAATACCCGCGTATGAAATATCCAGTACAAGTTGGATTATTCAGGGAAAGGGCAAGACCTTCCACAAACACACAAGGCTGGTCAAGTTACCATTCCTCGAGACTTTACTATGAAGTCCTTCATCTTGCAAAATCCAAACATAAGCACTTACTTAAAGAGAGCTTAAAGCTTATAAGGATCATCATCCTTTTTTCAATTAAGTTTCTTTAACTTTCAGTCGGTGTATTTAAATTCCAATCATTTTTTTTGGTGTTGTAAATGTCTGAATTTGGAGTCAGACGAAGAAAGAAGTTTCAAACAGAGGCAATGAGGGAACATTCCCAGTCCTGGTGATGAAGTCACGTCAGCCAACGCTGTATAGTAACAACGTCTTTGACATTAAGGCTCGACAGCCGATTCGCAAAAATACGGATCTGTCAAATTACATCAATAGATCATCCGCTTTCAAGCCGTGCCTGAGATGTCATCTGAACGCAAATTGAATAAAAATTACACGTTCGTTATATATTTATGGTAAATACGTTGCTAAAACAGTAAGGTTTTGTTAGAAAGAGATGGTCATATATTCATCCATTTTGAGCACCAGCGGAATACCCAAGCGTCCCCGTGGTCCACAGAATAAAGAAGCGTGTCGAAATGCTTACTTTAACTATTGACAAATGCTCGTTTATTATTTGAATCGAATTATTATTTTCCGTAAAGAATTTAAGAAACATATTAATAATTCTACACTCCTTTTTAAATTAATGCGTATCGTAATATGATAATCACAAAATAATTACGCCCACACGCATATGTTGATCATTTCCGGCTTGTGACTTTGACTAAATTCAAGCGTAGCTTGTTGGTCTTGTGGTTAGGACACTGGCCTCGTGATCCAAAGGTTGCGGGTTCGATCCTCACTCCAGACTAGCAAGTTAGTCCTATTTTCATAGTACAAGCGCTTAGCTTAGTTTGAAAATAGTAAGAATATTGATGTGACACGTATTCCGTGTTCACATCTCTATTTTTTTTAAAAAAAATAAAAAAAAAAAAAAAAAAATAATTTTACGAATTTATTAAAACGAAATACTGTCCATATATTTATATTACACATTAAACTGAATTTAGAAAAATTTCGTTATCATAGTCATTTCTTGCATCGAAACATCGATCTGCACAAATAAATTTTATTAAATAAACTTGGTATACACCTATTTCAAAATTACAACGTTGCGATGTGAAAAATACATACGCGTGCGCACTGCGCAGGCACAAACTGCGACGTTGTCAAATGTCAGATATATACGTGAAATTTACGCACTGTCAAAATTTAAAATTTTGATCATATCAACAAAATCGTATATATTTAACCAAAAACCTTATAGTATGAGTAAAACTCAAATGTTTTTGGAAATATAATATGCTATTAATTAGCAATAAAGTAATATTTGGATATAATATACGTTTTATAGTGATTTTATATCGACAGAAAAAAAATTCGGCGGAGAGACGACCGCCTCTTGCCGCGGCGCGGGCTCGAATGATGAAATTTCACTCTGTAATTTGGAACATAATTATACTGTGTTTTATTTATTTTTTAAATAGTAATTAACTTGTTTCTAATAAAAAAAAACTAACTTTTAAATAGTGGGTGAGGTTTCAAAGTGCGCGATTAAGTAGAATATATCGTTTAAAATCATCTTTTTATATGAATAAACAACATTTGAAAATGACTAAAAATTGTAAATATTTAAGCATGTTTGAAAAATTATATCTTTTTTAATATTGAATATTTCTTAATTTCCTACTTACGGATTCTAGATAATTAAGTAAATTTTATATGTATAAAAAAAACATATTATGCTTACATACAAAATTTAAACGAAATACTCTTCGCCCGGGAACATTAAAAACGTTTTTTTTGCCGCAGCCTGTGGATTAAGGCCTATATTTTTCTTAATTATTATAAATAATGTTCAGTTTATTACTATCATTTATATAAGAACAAAGGTTCTATCTAAGTTATCGCCCTAAAAAACTTGCAATCTATCATATACATTCTGATATAAATGAATAATAAAAACCCACATTTTCATAAAAAAAATGCCGAAATATGCATTTGCAGTGAATGTACCGCCTTAACTCATTGTCATGAAAGTTACTAATTTTATTTGACACGCAATGACATGCAATGGTGATTTGTGTGATTATTTTCTTCTATATTTATTTTTAAATGTAGATGCGAACACGGTTTACCTGTCACATCAATGTTCATAGTATTTTCAAAAACTAAGAATATTGAATCACTAGGCGAGTATCATAACCACAACAACAACAACAAACATCAACAAGCTCCTCATCTTTGTAATTCAACTATCGTTTAAATAAAGAAAATAGCAATCAATTTTAAAACCTGTAGCAAGTTTATTTTATTGAAAGACGTAATAAAATAACTTAAGAGAATGCAAATATGATGTAAACTTTTTTATCGACATATGGTCAGCTAAATGCCAGTGACTTAAACATCATTGATGAAAACTCTGCCCACCCCTGCAGAACATACTTTCTATAGTAACCTAAGCTAAAGTCGTTATATATCTCCTTCAGCTTGTAAATTGTATCTCCAGTAATAGCTACATAATATTTTCTGCATAAGCAACATACATTTTGTGGCCTCAAGTCAGTATAGAATAAAGCCTATGTGCCGAAATCAAGCCGAAAGTATGCAAAGAATTAAACCTATGTGACCAAAACATGAGAAAATGTTAATTTTTCATATAAATAATGAACATATGCTAAAAAATATAGTGCTGTTTATGTGGAAAGTTTGCAAAGTAATTATTTAAAATATTTTTATAAATCTAGTCTACGCAATTATTTTTTAAAACAGTTTTATTCGTTTATGTTCGAATGTACTAAACGTCACATAGGCTTTATTATACAAATAGCGACGATATGTAAGAATAAAAATTCTAAAGTGTGAAATATGCCAACAAATGGCGCGTTTTGAAATCAGATTCTGTGTGCTGGCGGGAGCGGCGGACGCCTTTTCGCAGCCCATTCACTGTTTCATATTTAAAACTTATTTTTACGCCAAATTTGACGTTAGTTCAAAATAATATCGTATATATTCGAAAGCAATCTTTTCATCGCAGATAATAAGGTTTTTTTTTAACTAGTTTTATATTAATTTGCTTTTATACTTATAATCTAACATTAAATGAACGTCAGTTCTGCTGTCTCACGCATGCTTTGGTGACTTTGAAGGCCTCGCTGTATTTGCGGAGATATATTGTAATTTGTAAAGTCAAGTAAGATATTAATTTACGACATAATTTTTAAAATATAGATAAATGGTTGTTAATTTTCTCTTTAATTCAATACATATTGTTGTTGTAGTTTTTTTTATTTTTAATTTAGATAAAAATTATTTTAATTTAATTAAACTCACAGGTGTTTGGAAATTTCAGCCGGAGGTCAAAATAATACATATCTAAATGTGCTTATGCGACATAAGTTTTAAATTAAAAAACAGTGATATAAGAAAAATTGTTGTTTACTATGTTTTTACAAAACATAAATTATTGGAAAAAATATAAATACGCTTTTTTTAAATTCTAGACTTAAAACATTTAAAATTGGGATAATAGTATGCGAGCATGACTTGCTCTCGGGCTTTTCCATATATTTTAACCATCGGCACCTGTATGGTTGTCCCATTTCCTCACAACCTTTTTGTCTTGCAAGGAATACGTAAGTAAATACGCTTGTGCAATGTTTATCTGATATGAGGTTTGTTCATGCCTTGCTCTCGTATTGAAATAGCATGATCTATAGACGCAATTCGACACTTTTGACAGTTTGAAAAACGGATGACCAGCCTTAAGGATTTAGTCAAAAATAAGTTAGTGAGGGGATAGAAAGGTTCCACTGTTTTGCAAAGACTAATAAAAAAAATATATTTCCATTTAATCTAGGTTGGGATGGATAGGATATCCAGGAGGGAATCGTGGCCTAAAGAATAAGAATGCAAAATTTAGATCATATCGGCAAACGGTGTAGATTTGTACAGAAAATATATCAAGTGATGGGGTGGAGTAAAAGGGGAGGGGGGAAATTGTCTTTGTTACCCGCCGGGTATTGAAGAATAAGTATGCAAAATTTGGGTCAGATCGGTCAAACGGTGTGGATTTGTACAGAAAACATATCAGGTGAGGAAGTGGGCAAAAATGAGAAGAGGAAAAATTGTCTTTGTTACCCGCCAGGTACTAAAGAATAAGTAAGCAAAATTTGGATGAAATCGGTCAGACGGTGTACATTTGTACAGAAAATATATCAGGGGGAGGGGTGGGGTACAGGGTTAAATGCTGCCGTTGTTACCCGCCGGGTCCTAGAGAATAAGCATGCTAAAGGAGACTGGGCAAATTTGAATGGGAAGTGGTTCACGGACCACTTTTGCCCACTGTCCTTTGGGTGAGATCAGTCAAACAGTGTAGATTTGTACGGAGAACAGACAGACAGACATTGAGTTTCATATGTATAGATTTAACTTGTATTGAAACAAATTAATTTTTCATAGTCAATATAAGTTACTGTAATGATAGTTCAACATTTTGTAAAAAATAGGTCAGAAATATTGAAAAAAAAATGCAAACTTTGATATTGCATAACTCCGTAACTATTGATATTTGGTCATGGTTGCTTGAACATTTTCGACTCATAATCAAAGAAGGAATATAGTCCTGCGAGGTTATTAATGTTTTCCAAATAATCCTGTATTTACATATGTTTAATCGAAGCCTTTCACGGGTACAAGATATGTTAGTTCTAACTACTTTGTGGGTAACCTGCGTCAAATTCTGGTCCTCAGGACCAGTCATCTGCCGATGTTTCGAACAGATCTCACTGTTCATCTTCAAGGTGCCTTGTCGATGAGCTAAAAAAGCTTTTCTCCGAAAAGCGCACGACCGTTTGAGTCCGGAGTTGACGGTGAGCTCGAACCAGTTGGGTTATACTACGCAAAGTGAGTTATGAATAATATGACGTATTAGTCTGTACTTGCTGCGCAATAAATTTTGTACTGATCTTTATGCAACTTTTGAGTTTGAATTTCTGGGATAATCTCATCTGTATATAAGCATAGTGAAAATATCTTCAGTTTTCAAAGAGATTTTGCATACACAGAAGACTCCCGATTATCTTGGTACGAAGGCTTTGGGTTAATCAGGGCAAAAAACATTGTTCTCTTTAATTTCAAATTTTTTTAAGACTGGGCATTCACTACAAATGTATATTTTGGCCTTTTTTTTTTACGAAAATGCGAGTTTTTATTATTCATTTATATCAGAATATAGAGGTGTAATCAAAAAATACGGTGAATGAATTTTTATAGCAGCAACTGCCGATGCTACATTAATATGAAGTATCGATCTCGGTAGCCTATTCCTTGCCTATGCCTAAGTTGCGACCTATCAGGCTACTTCCAGAGCCTGGAGAGTAAGGTCATGTTAACCGTGTCTGTCGCGCATCATGGATTTCTAACAACGCGTGTTTTATTTAAAGTTGCAAAAAAGTGCCAAAGAAGCTTATAAAATGTTAAAATCAGTGTACGGCGATAATGTGATGACCATAAAGACTGTTTACAAGTGGTGTGAGTGATTTAAAATCGGAAATGAGTCTGTTCAAGACGAGCAAAGGTTGGGGCGTCCTTTGACCTCCGAAACGAGGAAATCGTGCACGAAGTCTCAAAAATGATTCACTCAAACAGGCGATCGACTATTCGAGAGCTTACCGAAGAACTGAACACCTCATACAGGTCCGTGCAAAGCATTTTAACTGATAATTTGCAAATGAGATGAGTGAGTACTGCAGCACAACAACGCACCAAGCCACATGTCGCTTTTGATCCGCGAGTTATTGGACGAAATAAAAAATTCTGTCTGTTCACATCTGCCTTACTCCTCGGATTTAGCACCATGCGACTTCTGGGTCTTCCCAAAAATAAAAACTATGGTGAATGGACAATTTTTCGACACTATTCCCGACATTGAGAAGACCACGACAGAGCAGCTGAAAGAAGCCTTCTAGAAATGCTTCCAATCATGGAAACACCTTTGGGATAAATGCATCGCCAGCCAAGGAGAGTACTTTGAATGAGACAAGATCAAATTTGTCATAAACTTATTTCATTGTTTGTAATTAAATTATTCACAGTATTTTTTGATCACACCTCGTGTATATGCTAGACTGCAATTTTTTTAAGACGATAACTTAGATAGAACCTTTGTTCTAATATAAAAGTAATAAAATAAACTGAATATTATTTGCAATAATTAAGAAAATATAAGCATTAATCGACAAGCCGTGGCCAAAAAATTTGTTTTGTGTGTTTGAAAATTTTAATAGTTACTAATTATTTATATGTACTCAGAATGTTTTTTTTTTTACACATATAAAGCTTATATTACGGTGATGAATCTTTAGTTAAATAATTAAGAAATGTTTAATATTAATAAAATTATAATTTTTTTAATTTCAAAGAAATTTTAACATATTTTAATGATTTTAAAACACTTTTTTTCATATAAAGAGATGATTTTAAACAATACATTCTATTTACTCCTGCTCTTTGAGGCTTCAATCAATAATTAACCTTAATTAATATAAATTAACTTTGTTTAAACCACTTATTTATTGAAAAAAATCAACATGTTTCGAAGCCAATGGCTTCTTCATCAGGAAAACAAAAATAACATTTAAAAATCGAGTATAGATCAAAATATTAAAAAGTTATGTATGGAAAATGATAATATAAAGTACATAATTAACATGAAAATAAATTAAAAAGATAACTATTTGCAAAAAGGACCTGATTATTTATAATATTCAATTTACTATTTACACTCTTTCTTATTTACAAAATTTCTAATTTATCAAATTGTGATTCTGTATAATTTGTATGTAAAATTTGTAAACCCTTATTAATATCAAAAGAATGACCCATAGCCAAAAGATGGTTAGCAAATTCAGAATAATTATTACTATTTAAACACCTTAAGTGTTCCTTAATTCTAATTTCAAAATTTCACCTGATTTTTTTTTTAAATTATCCTTATCTTTATTATTTAATATGTATTTTTTAAATTTATTATTAGTATAAAAAGCTGGTTGAATAACATTTGAAATATTTTTAACTATTGAATTAGAAATTTCATTATTTATAAATATAATTTTCCTCCAATGTTTATCAGAATCAAAAATTGAAGGGCAAACAAAATCGGGTGTTTATAAATTAATTTGTAATGATTGTGATTATTTTTATATAGGAAAAACGTGTAGAAATTTTGAAATTAGAATTAAGGAACACTTAAGGTGTTTAAATAGTAATAATTATTCTGAATTTGCTAACCATCTTTTGGCTACGGGTCATTCTTTTGATATTAATAAGGGATTACAAATTTTACATACAAATTATACAGAATCACAATTTGATAAATTAGAAATTTTGGAAATAAGAAAGAGTGTAAATAGTAAATTGAATATTATAAATAATCAGGTCCTTTTTGCAAATAGTTATCTTTTAAATTTATTTTCATGTTAATTAGGTACTTTATATTATCATTTTCCATATATAACTTTTTAATATTTTGATCTATACTCGATTTTTAAATATTATTTTTGTTTTCCTGATGAAGAAGCCATTGGCTTCGAAACATGTTGATTTTTTTCAATAAATAAGTGGTTTAAACAAAGTTAATTTATATTAATTATAATTATGTTACCACAAAATAAATTTGCTATATTTGAAGAAGAAGTCAATAATTAACCAGTTTTTTTATTAAAAAATAAAGATTCCAAAGTATGAAATATGCCAACAAATGATGTTGTTATAAATTAGAATGCTGTGGGCCATGACGAGGCCCGGATGCTTACCTGCAGCCGTTTACTGCTTTTGATGAAAGCTCACTATGAAACGTGTTTCTATGCCAAATTTGACATTAATAAGAATTATTATTATATTATACTATTGAGAGCGATTTATTCATCACACATAATAAGGTTTTTAACTAGTTTAATATGAATTTATGTATTTTAAATTCTAGACAGAAAATAATAAAAAATTCAACTTACACAAAAGCATTTTGACATACGCGGTTGGTCGATTGGGTGTTTTGGTATATGTCAATTGTTGGCACATCGACAATAAATATATAATCCCTCTTACTCTCTCTAATGTCTCACTCTAGCAATAAATACGTCAAATTTAACATACTAGGATATTTATAGGGTATCAGATAGAGTAGAAGTCTCAGGTTCGTCTTAAATGAGCATGACTTAACACGGAATACCTCGAATTTCACACTCACAATGTGAATGTCCAGCCTTAAATATAAAAATATTTTTTCTATCGACTAAATAATATTATGTAAACAAATTATAAAATTCGCAAAGTTACGAACACACAGAATTACAAAATTGTGAACATTCTGAATCAAAAAACTTCGGGAATCTCTGTCAATATTTTGACAGAAGAGGGAGAGAGCGCCGCGAGTCTAATTGTTAATATAAATACGCAACTAATTAGTGTATTTTGGACTAATTTAATTGTTTATCTTATTTTATATACTCAATATTGTATTTTCATGACATACAACTGTGTGTGATTATGTATTTTTTTTTCAGCATTTTAATAATTTAGATTTATGTGTAAATTTTGCGTCAGTGTTAACAAGTGAACGCCCTGCTTTGAAGTATTTAGCTTTTGTAATTATTTTCACATTTTATTATCTTATTTTGTATGTTCAATATTATATTTTAGTATACATCTATACAGCTATGTGCGATTACATGTATTTTTGAATTTGGAATAGTTTGTAATTATTTTCTGTTTTTTTTTTTGCATAGATGATCCAGGTTTCTTTATGTGGGGCATTTTTTTCCCTTTTGCCTCAGATAATCAAGTTTATTATATATTTAAAAAATGCAAAGACTTATGAGACAACCTAACATTTACACACAAAGTTAGCATCCATTTGCATATAAGTGCACATTTCATTTGATGTTCAAAAAATGAATGAGAAGTTTAGAAAGTTAATTCCTAATCAAGAAGAGGAGATTTTTTAGCAGATTTTAATAAAATAAAAAACTATATTTTAGCATTTACTGATAACAAGTCACATTCTGTAACAGTAACTATATTGCCACAATCGATTATTAAATAAACATACAAATACAAAAATGTAATTGAAATAGGTATTTTTATAAATATATAATTAGGATTATTATACTATGTAACACACGTTGAAAGGATATTGAAAATATTTTTATGGTAACAATCAATTCCTTAATGAAAAATGTATTAGTGCAGAAAACAAAACAATATTCGTTAAAATAAATAAATCTCGATTTATAATATCAGGATATATCACCATTCTCGCTCACCATCAAGGTATTATGGAGATAATCTGATAATAAACAATTCCTAATCATGAGTCAAAACATTTAAAATCAAGATAGTAGTAAGATCATTGATTTATAAAATAATAGATAATTTTAACATGTAGTAAGAAATAGGCACTGCAATATTTACTTCACATCTGCATAACAATGGAAAATGCAGACTTACAGCAAAGTTATTTATTCTTAAATAGACAGGCGCTCGATAGCCATCATTACATGCATGAGACCATTCAAAAATTTTAATGACTTTCTTTTCACACTATACGTTTTCAAACTCTCACGGTTTTCAAAATCTCAAGGTTTACTAAAAATTTAAGACAAAATAAATATTTTGTGTAATGTGCACAAAATATGTCAAAAATTAGTATTACGTGAGTTAGTCGCTATGTGTGAAATCTTTTATTATAGAAATCTATCTTCTTTAATTCCTATAATATGAACTTCCTCCAATTCCTTCCAATAATTTTATTTAGACAAGGTATAAATGATCCATACATCCCTGGTTTTTTGACATGAAATAAAATCTTAAGGCTGGACATCCACTGCAAATGCATATTTCGGAGTTTTTTTTTTTACGTAAATGTGTAAAAAAACGTAAAAATTTCTTACAAATTTAAAACATTATAACTTTATTAATATTGAACATTTCTTAATTATCTTAATGCAGATTCAAGATAATGAAGTAAACTTTATACATATTAAAAAACATATTATGCATACTTACATATAAATATTCATTAAAAGTTTGTCTGGCCTAGGACGCTAAAAACGATTTTTTTGGCTGCAGCCTGTCGATTAATGCTTATATTTTCTTAATTATTGTAAATAATGTTCAGTTTATAACTTTTATATAAGAACAAAGGTTCTATCTAAGTTGTTGCCCTAAAAAAATTTAGTCTAAAATATACATTCTGATATAAATGAATAATAAAAACCCACATTTTCATAAAAAAAACGCCGAAATATGCATTTGCAGTGAATGTCCAGCCTCAATATTTGAAGAGCTTGTTGTGTACTTTCAAAATTATTTAGAACATGTGGTTCTGATGAGAAAAATATTTACTGTTCACAGATTACGTAGGGTAAAACTTACATTGTCTGCTAAAAAGTTGCTTAACCAACATTATGCTGATGCCTTCTGAAATGCAAATATGGTCCCATCGTCAAATAATATTCATAGAAAATTTGAAACACATATTTGCCTCGGTACAAACAATTTGTTATTGATACATAATCTCCAGAAAATCAATAGAAACAAGATTTGCTATCTCTTGTACACAAATATATCAAGATAAAACTCTCTGAGAGCTTTCTTTATTCCAGGTATGCATGTAGAAAAGCACAATAAATTCGGTTTATATTAAAATATATATATATTTGTCGTGTCTGGTGTTTGATTACTCATTGTCCTCTTCAATACTCCTTTCATGGATGTTAAGTTCAAAGATAATTTTTATTACTGTTTTAATCCTTACATTGATCAAAGATCAAAGATAGTTAAAAATTAAAGCTACTATCTCCCAAAATAGCATCTTCTCAAAGAGCATTCAGGTTATAAGTAATATATTACTCAACTTGACAGATTCACTTCATTTTCCAACATTGAACTTCTCTAACATAACGGTCAATATTACAATAGGGTCATTTAAATTTTTTGGTCTTTTTATCATTAAGATATACAAATTAATATTATTTGATAAATATACTTTTCACTAAATAATTGCAACAAAATTGCTGTTAGTAAATGTGAAACAAAATAAAAATTGTCTAACTAATGTAGAGAATTAAATTGTGACTATTAATTAACATAATATACTAATACTTATCATACATTCAGTATGAAAACAATGTCTACATTATTTTAAAGATATTATTAAGAAACATACATATTCCGAAAGATTCCAGACAACTGGGTGATTTATTTTCTTTAATTTTGTTGTAAGACAAAGGAGATATATGAAAGACAGAAAATGCTTCTTGAAATTAAATATTGCAGAAATTACTTTCATACTACAGTCGAACTCAGTTATAACGAGCTCGAATATAAGGAGCAAAACTGTGAATTCATTTTGATTTGGGCATATTCCCATACAATTGTTCTCGGTTCCCGGATATATAGAGCAAATTTTAGAAACCCTGCATACATATTTGCTTGGATTACAGAAAAAAACAAATATGTATTTTTTTTGTACTCATAACAATGAACTTATTCACTTTGCTTTTGAAGCGACTCGCACTTTATTAGGTTTCAATTTATTATGTACACAAACTTGTGTGTCCGAAAATGCCATGTATGCAGGCAAACAATATCAAAGGAATGCCAATGAACTGAAGGTCGAGAATATTGATCATGTAACTCCGATTATTGGAGGTTTCTAAAATGTTTGAAGTGACAGTTTATTTTATGCAGTTTACTGTATTAGCATTTAAAAGCCTAATCAGTTAAATGCGTATTGTTCAATAGGAAACATGACCATTAACAAACGAAAGTGTCTCCCGGTTCGCGAAAAAGTCGAAATTATTCGTGAAATAGAGTGCGGCGCCAGTAAAAAGTTTTCACTGTCATCTTCTACAGTTTCATCACTCTGAAAAAATAAGGATGTTTATTTAGCTGCTCTTGAAAATAAGATCACACAATCAAAAAAATTTAGAAAGTGATATTTACTTATCCCGGATATAAGGAGCAAATTTAGTCGGTCCCGTCGCGCTCGTTATAACCGAGTTCGACTCGTATATACATAATATATTAGCTCCTGTAAAATAATATACTAACATGTATACACAAGAGTAACTACATGTTGAATTTTAAATATAATTGTCCTTTCATATAGCAATGATCCATTGTCCCATCAGATTTCAACAAGCAAAACGATCAGTAAAATGCCTTTTTTCCTAAGAAATGTTATTAATCCATTAATATTCTTAACAATACAGATGACTCTCTTTACTTGTACTAGTTTTTATCCTTGATCTAAAAATGATATCGCCGACTTGATCTAATTACATATCGACTGCCCCAACGAACGAGGCAGTAATATTGATTCAAATAAATCGATTTTTCAGGGGGACACTTTTAAGTTTCGAACCGGATTTCTAATTCTTTTTTGAATCTTCTCAATTTTTTTTTGTGTGTGTAGGTAATATTTAAGACAATCATACTAGTAATTGAGATATTTTATTATAATTTACATTCCTACCTACTTCGTTATTACATGGAAGAAAAATGGTTAACTGATTTACTAGTTTTGTAAAATTCATAGTTTTATCTGTTAAATATTGCATTTGAGATACTGCTGTCTTTGGTGTAGGTAGGCAATCATGGTCTTAATCTAAAAATGGTACTAACTCAAATACCAAAAATATTGAGTTACTGCCTCGTTCGTTGGGCCAGTCGATATGTGGAAACATTTTCACTGATCCGATCTGACCGTTTGAGCATGGCTACCATAGCCTAATAAACATCCCCACACTATCATCTTCCTCTTCAGGCAGAAATTTCAAAAATATGTTGCTGCATATTGTTTGAAAGCTGGGAGGTAAAGTAACAGTTTGCAGATAGAGTACTTTACGTAGTGTACGTCGATATTTTCTACACAAGTTGAAATAGACCAAAGATTATGCATTACAAACATTTACGTTCAGTCCCAACTGATTATTTTCAGACTGTAAAATTAATGTTCAGTTTAATTTACAACTGTGAATTATTTTTTCCTGTGAACTTCAGCACAAACAGATAAGTAGGGGTTGATATGCTAAATTGGAAAAGGTTGATTTGCATTATTTTTAATGAGTTGGCTAAGTCAAACTGAATACTGACCTGACAAATCATGAAATAAAAAATAAAATACAGACCATGTTTAACTGAAATACAAGTCGTCGCTGTATATATAATTAAGCCTATGTGCCGTTAGTACATTCTGAGATAAACGAATAAAACTGTTTTAAAAAATAATTGCACAGACTATATTTATAAAAAATATTTTAAATAATTACTAGGCAGACTTGCCAGATGAACGGCTTTTTTTTAGTATACAATCTCTATTATTTATATGAAAAATTGACAAATTGATACATTCATCAATGTATACGTATAGTAGGTCAACAAGCTAAATACCCAATCAAAATGGAATTAGAGCCTTACCCAATATGTACAACACGTATATGTATAGTAGGTCAACAAGCTAAAGGTGAGCGGGGACTGAAGTGCAGTCAGAGGGGGTCTCATGCCCCCGTGCGTCTCTCCACTGGCTAGCCACCCCTATTTAGTGCTGTACACGCCTACATCGATTCCACGAATTCTAGCGGGCGTAGTGATTCATACCACTATCTATAAGTCACTCACCACACACATTCCTTACGCACCCGCATTTCTCCAGTTCGTTGGCCAACTATAGGTACTTAAGATGATTAGTGAGAAATTAAGTGATTTGGATTGACAAAAAAATAAACAAAAACCCAAGTAGATGCTTGCTGCATTATAGCTGGTTGAGAGAAATTTCATAAATTTCAAATTTTCAATCTAGGCAAAACACTTAGTCAAGTCAAATGCAAAATTTTATAGTGTTTCCTCAAAAAAAAAATGCAATGTCAGAGTGTTTAAATATTTTGAGAGACGAGGGTAGAAGCAAAAAATCAAGAGGGAAGCGCTGCAATTTTAACTCTTAATAAGCCACAGTGTCACAGTTTTTGGTACCCTGAATAATTTTATACTTTTTTATAAACTACTTAAATGTGTAGAATAACAAATAGTAATTAAAAAGCTGCAAACATAATTTTCTACAGATTTATAACAATGAGGAGATGAACTTACCATCCAATAGCAATCAAATTCAAACAAATCAAAGATAAAACAAATATATGAAGCTTTCAGTCGCTTTTATATTAATTTTGAGCGCACAATTAAGTATATCGTAATGTTGTTTACCAACTAGGAGAATACACTAAACCTTTATAATATTCAAATGAATAATTGAAAGTAAAAACATCAATTCAAAATGAGTACATGGCATTAGAAGAAGACAGTCGAATCAAGAAATACATACCTAGCAATATGTAATTATCCAAATCAGTGACTACATTTTATTATTGAAATTTTGCAATAGAAATCATAATTCAGATAGCGGATATCAAAACTGCATTTGCTTTAGGGCCTGTTGTTTGATCAGGAGTAAGAGTAATAGTTAAGACTTCTGATCCAAACAACAGGCCCTCGTTAATTAGATCAAATATTAGACAAATTTGAGGCTTAGTAAGTGTTGGCTTCCGCGTAATAAATTTGTTACTTGACATTGTGCTGTTCTAATGTGAAATGATTTTTCGTAGGTTGTTTTAATTTACATTTACATTTGAATTTACGGTATACTCTCGACAAATATTGCATAATCATAAATTGCAACACACCATTTTGGGTAAATAATAATAGATTTTTAAATATGTGTCAAGTATGTGAAATATCCTTTCCTCCAAAACATGACAAATAGTGACACATGACACACACATTGACACATGACACAAAAATAAAGCAGATGAAATATACACAATAATAATACTGATCTACCTGGTAGGGGTTTCTTTCACAAGCATGCGTCATTTTTGGCATTGTACATTTCACTTTCTAAATAAATTACGTCCTGTTGTGAAACCACCATTAAATTCTTCCTTGTACTTCTTCGTGTATATTATAATGTCAGTAATCCTCGCAGTGAGAAATGTGATCTCTTAAAACTCATTATGCGGGGAAGATAGAAGCAGGTAGAGAGATTGTCTTGGCAGCTTGACCTCAAAAAGTGGTTCGATATCAAAAATGCAGGTGTTCTTTTGCATCTTGCTTAGGTTAAATCAGTATATGACTGCAGCTTAGTTGCCAACCTTTGATGGAAGACGGCACATGAAGAAGATAATTCCATTGCCATATGAGGCATGGTGGTGTATGTTATAACAAATTTTTGTCGGCACTACGTTGGTATATTTTATTATTTATGTGATTATTAGGGTGCCAAAAAAGGCATATTCATGGAGGCAAAAGTGTTAAAAAAAAAACAAAGGAAAATGATTAGTTAGAAATAAAATTAAAAATTATTGAAGAATAGAAACAAACGGAGACAACTGCTGATTTACAGAAAGCAAAAACTCTGGAAGGGGCACTTTTTGATTGTGAATGGTATTGAAGCTTTTTGGCACCATAATCATTGCATGAGAAAATAGAGAAGAGAAAGAACAAATTAAAAATTAATGTAATGCTGGTTGCAGCATAGTGGTAGAATAAAGAAAGGATCCCTGAGATGGTTTGGCCATGTGGAACAGATGGGCGAGGAAAGGACGGTGAAGAAAATTTAGAGGCGAGTGTTGAAGGCAGCAGAAACAGAGGGCGTTCATGGAAGACTCTGCATGACTAGACGAACCAAATACAATAAAACTTAGTTACAACGAAATCTAAGGGACCTATAAAATAAAATTTTGTAATAACGAATTCCCAGAATTGAATAATGAAAATAAATAAATTCTAATATATAATATATTATACAGGGTTATTTGGAAAACATTAATAACCTCGCAGGATTACATTCCTGCCTTGATTATGAGTCGAAAATGTTCAAGCTATTATGACCTAATATCAATAGTTAAGGAGGTATGCGACATCAAAGTTTGCATTTTTTTTCAATATTTCTGACTTATTTTTTTGTGAAACGTTGGACTATCATTACACTAACTTATATCGAATATGAAAAATTCAGTCCCTTTAATACAAGTCAAATAAAAAAATAAAAACCTCCGAATTCCAATTGGAATTTTTTCAGGGTTTTAATCATTTTATTTAACTTGTATTGAAACAAATGAATTTTTCGTAATTTATATTGGTTACTGTAATAATAGTCCAACGTTTTACAAAAAATAAGTCAGAAATATTGAAAAAAAATATGCAAACTTTGATGTCGCATATCTCCATAACTATTGATATTAAGGTCATGATAGCTTGAACATTTTTGACTCATAATCAAGGCAGAAGTATAGTCCTGCGAGGTTATTAATGTTTTACAAATAACCCTGTGTATTCTGCACGTAGCAAAAAGTATCCAGGTCGGTTAACTAAAGCTGGCGTGTACACATATTTCCCACTCCGTCACCCTCGCAAGCGCACGGGGCGACGTCGCACTGCATACGCATCTCGAAAAATCTCTCTATCTCTCTCGCACCCGGTCAAGCTTATGAGCGTGACAGAGACTGTTATTGTTTTGTTTTTACAAAAAAGTTCACAAAATATAAACATCAGTAGGTGTTTAAAGTGGACCAGATTACTCATTATTTTCTTCAGCTGTGGGATACAATCAGTTTCTAGAGACACAGACACATGTGCCTTCAAAGTGTGTCATTCTAACATAAAGTGTATTCATTATAACATAAGTCAGTAATAAAACCGCTTGTGTCAAACTGGACGCAGGGATTGTGCCAAATGGTTTTATAGGTGATTGTGCCAAATAGTTTTATAGGGGCCTGTGATCCTGAGGGCTGGTTAAGCAAAAAACATAGATTTTTACAAAAAAACATTTTGATTGATGGAGAATGCAAAAATCTATGCTATATACAAAATTCTATACTCTCACTCCTGATCAAACAACCGGCCCTAAGAAGAAATTTAGAAGGTCGTCTGTCCATGAGAGCATAGTTTTACAGCCTTTTCGGCAGAGGCGAAAGCCATTAAACTATAAAATAATTCGCCTTCGGACATTTGCGGGATGAGAAAGACGAACTGCGAAATAGTATTTTACATTTTTTTTCTGACTTTTTTTTGTCCAGGACTAAAATAATTTTGTTACACATTAACAAAATTTCGCTATATAAATGAATTTTTGTAATTTTTTAAAATAATTTCGATATACGTCATTTTTATAATGGAATTATTCTGTATTGGAGGATGTTATAAGCTTCAATAAGTGAACAGCGTGCATGAGAAGATATTTGAAAGTGAATGAGGCAAAAGTAATATGCCAGTATAGAATAGTATGATGTTCTATCATCTCTGCTTACCCTTCCGAAGGAATGGCGTGATGATTAGTTAATACGCAAAATTATTCTATGTGAATTCGGCCATTAAGAGTGATTTGCATATTTTAGGGTTTGGAACCTGACCAAAGGTACTATGAGAAAATATTTTAAAAAGCGTATAAAAGACCAAATCGTAATTTAAAAATTCATCTAAAATAGCAATCTTTGTCAAATATTTTTTCTAAACAATAATGTGATTTCTTCAGTGTATAAATCAAAAATAAAAAGATTTCAGTAGAAATAATTTTTTTTGAATGTTAATACTTTGACATTGTAATAAAGTTGCTGGGAGCATAATAATTTTATAAAAATTTTCTCAGAAAAATTACAAGGCCATTTATTAAAACAGACAGACAAGGGTGTGAATATGCTATTTAAATTGAAAAATTCCAGCTAAAATTTTGACTAACGTTTAGAATTGTTTTACTAAAATATAAAAATAAATTCCAAAGAACTTAGGACTTTCGCAATAAATATTATTACACTCGGTTTACAAATTTTCTCATAATGGAACACACGAAGAACTTTTTTGTAGGGTGAGGTTAGTCAAACCCAAAATGATCCAAGAACAGAAGTCATTAATGTAGTTTTCAGTTGTAGTTCTATGAGCTACTAGCACCAATCACTATTAGTGGAATCCTGTTTGTATGTACTTTCGTTTTCATGCAAAAATATTCCTATTTTTTGCCACACGAGTAAAAATATAAAAGTCTCTGATTGGAGATCTCCATATTTTACCCAAAAACAATGGTGGATAATCATACACTCTGTTTAGAATCCATAATTGTTTATCATGTAAACTTTGAATTTTTTAGAACACCTCTATGATTTTAAAAATACTTTATATACTTTTAGTATTAAAAGAGTATTAATTCCATGTACAGTAAAACCTTGTTGATTCAAAATTCAAGGGACCCAAAAAAACATTTTGAATTATGCGAAGCCCCGGTAATTCAAAATTCAAGGTACAAAAAAAATCATGACGCAATTGTGAAATTCACTAAAATTCATTATTTATTATGCTAATACAGAGTGAGAGACATTCTATAACTAAAGTATCCAATTTGATTATTTGTTGTTCTCACTTGCGAACAAAATCGAAATATTTTTTTTCAACTTTGACAAATTTCAAATTATGTGAACTAAAATGTATTGATTTGTGGCGCAAGGGGCTAAAAATTATTTAGAATTACAAGGGTTTTTGAATTATCGAGTTTAACCTACTTTGATATTAACATTTTGGGACTTGTGGTTTTGAAAAATTTTGAATTATCAGAGTTTGAATTAACGGGGTTTTACAGTATTTGTGATTGAGTAACATTTATAATTGAAGCCACCACACTGCCACAAACACCAATTTGTTTAATTTATTGTAATTATTTACAACAGGAGATATACAAATTATGAACTCAATTGAAATTTCAGTCTTCATTATTCAATGACAATTATAAAAAACATTCACACCTTGCAAGCACATTGAAGAAGATTTAAGGCAAATAATAAATCAACAACATTTTTATTTATTATTTACCTTGCACAATGAAAATCTATTAAGTATATAAATACCTGTAAGATTATGCATCATTTGATTATTATTTAATCGATTGAACAAAAAAATGTCTTAGGCCTATGTATATATTTACAACGTATTGCTAGTGTAATCGTATTTTGATTCAACAATGACATTAGATTTACTTTGCAGGAGTATTGGTAGGATCTTTATATAGGAAAAGTCCCATCTACATAAAATTATTCACAAATGCAGGTAATCGTAATCATTTAACATTTTCCAATGTTTAAGGTGAATCCCTTTGATCTAGTAACTAAGCAAGAAACGTCGCAATCATATAAAGAAATTCAGTGAATATTAGTATGGCACAAAATCTATATCCTTATACATTAATAATTTTGAATATTTTCCCACATAGAGAGCAGTCAGTAATGTTTCAGATTAAATGCTTGTAATGGACATTTAATTCATTCACAATAATATTGTGAACATCGTAATACAATAAATTATTTTAACATAATTTATATTTAAATCAAATATTGCTTTGAATATAATTGAGGCGAGCATTTTTTGCAGAGTTATTAGGACAAAGAATCTACGAGAAATAGAGGTACGCACGCAGTTTAGGAAAATGTGTTTTGAGATAAATATTATATTCCTTCTTGTGAATCTAACTTGCAAAGAAATATCAAAGCACTTACAGAGATAAAACAATAAAAACTTAAGTCATATTGCAACATGACACTGAATTGTATTCGTCCATTCTTGTGAATAAAATAGATAATTTACGTAGAAACCTGCACATAAAAAAAAAATATTACCCTAATATTGTTACGTACAGTACTCATTAATTTGATTTTCAAAAGGACCAAAGTGAATTACGTTAGTAAAACACCAACTGAAAATGGCATGGTAAATTTTGTAAATATTTGAGTTGACAAGTAAAATTGACATCTCTGGAAATGAATTAATGCAGTTTTACTGTACCTGTATTACTGAAGGGATAATATTTAATGCACAAATATAATATTAACCGGTCGGGTGCCGGAGCGCACATTTGCACTCTTATGCGAATTAATCATATGCAAATTCGGCCTATTTTACCTGCGTTTATGGGTGTTTAAAGCTTACCATTGGTTGTCATCTCAAGTTTTTGAATGAATGAACGAGTTCTATTTGTGAAGTAATCTCATTTGCCGCGCAAACCGGACAAAAAATCATTCCAAATGTCATCTTCGAACCGCGCATTAATTCTGTTATTTATCTGTTAAAAAAAGTGTTAAAATTAAGTATTTTTATATTATTTGATATATTTAGAACGAAAATATTGAAATACAATATCTTTAGTGTTATTGCTTCTATGGTTTTATTCGATAAACATGTGCGTACATTTCTGACAGTAAATTTCGTTACTTATTTTCATAATTAATGATAAGTAATAATTGTACAAGTAATTATTGAAATATAAGTAATTATTGAAGTCTGTGTATTGAGAAACCAGAAACTGCAACTTCTTAGCGATTATTATTGTTGATTTTTACATAAATATAACCGTCACAAAAAGTGTCTAAAAACAACAATTGTGCGCGAAATCGCACGGCAGACAGGGTACATTCTGTGTTACGTACGGCCGGCATCCGTCCGGTTAATAACAATTATGAAATACCAATGTCAAAAACAATGTTGCAATATTTAAACATCAAAATAAACTTTCATTGATGTAAGAGTGTGTAGTTCTATCTCTAGGAATATCCATGATTTATGTGATCGAAGAACTTCCAAACAATGTAAATTCATCAGACATAAAAATATGATTTAAATACAATTTTAACGCTCATTGAGGTAAATATTTCTGACATTATTTACAAATTTTCAATATACAACTTACCATATAATATCTATCTGGTTTGTTATAACTCCATTAATATAATTTGATAATATAAATGACATTCTGACTATAAAACTTTGTGTATTTTGATAATTTAAAACTGCTGAAGCAGAATTCACTATGATTCAACAATAAAGAAAACTATGTACAAAATGAATGGGTTACTTATAAAATTAAAGACAAATTTAAAATATCAGTTTTTCTATGTTGGATGAATATATTGTTGGATTTGAACACATCTGGCAGTCTGGAATATTAAGGGATCAAATAAATCAGTTTATTTCTGTTTAGTGTATAAGCGATACTCTTTGATTCTCAGCATATATTTTCAAAAGGCTTGATGGCAGTTGAAGTTACCTCTGCTCCATACTTTTGGTGTCACCTTGGCCTGAAAAGAGGAAACATTATTATTTATGAGCAACATTATCGGGTACCGGAAAATCAAAAATAGGATCGAAGGCCGGAGCGAGGTACAAAGTGACCCATTCAAATTTGCGTTTTAAGGAAGTATAATAGTTTGAGCATATTCTATAATACATTAATTACATTTCTTACACAATGCGAATAAGATACTACTAAAGGGGTTGTAATACTCTCTTAAAACGATAAAACTTATATAAATCGATAGAGGACATTCATACAAACATAAAACTATGCGGTCATAAACTCCTAAAGCGTCAGGTTTCTGAGATAGTTACACATAAAGATTGCTATTTTGTACCTATGAAGTGTCATTCAAATGACACAATCAATAAGTAAATATTGTTAAAAAGCAGTGTGATTACGTGAATTTACGTATTGTAATTTCTGGTTATTGTTGGTTCTTATTGGTTATTGGTTATTCAAAACCTCTAAATAGTTAAGTCTAAGAATTACAATATAATGCCTAAATGCTATGAGGCAGCACCTTATAAAACATGACATGTTCGGTTTTCAACACTTGAAACGTAAAGCATCCATCCGGTAAGTGAGAATGGGACAAAAATATATCCAAGCGACGTTGCATTTCTTCTCTCACTTGTTGCTTTATATATTATGAACTTTTAGTCTGCCACTTTGTAACGCACTGTGCCCAAGCATACCTACAAGTATACATATTTAATTATTTCCTTTTTATCATTTTCGTTGTGTTTGTTGTTACCCAATTGGTTTGTTTGACTATCATTTAATTGTAATTGTTTTCGTTGTGTTTGTTGTTACCTAATTGTTTTGTTTGACTATTATTTAACTGTTATTTTTAAAAAATGTCATATGAAGCAAACAAATCTGATGCCGAAATTATGACTTAATTGACACGCAGGGACAATGACAATCCGTTCCACTGGTTTTTTTAAAAAATATTATCTCTTTGTTTTTGACTGAGGTTTTAGGGACATTATGGAAAAGATTCACGAAGTAGGTTACAAAGCTTTTTGCCCGTGACGAAATATGAAACTGAACGACAATTCACTACTCAGCAGGCCAACGAGTCACGTAAAGTAACCTCGTGTCACTGGGTGGTTGAGACCATTAATGGTCGTTTAAAAACTTAGTTTCGGCAATTGCGATTCCAATATACAAACATAGTCGTATCACATTTGTACGAAAAAGTTCAAATCGCATGTGCCCTTATTAACTCATTCAGAGTTAGACTGACATATAACGAGCTGGAGTACGAATTTATAATGAGATTTATCTAAAATATGATGCACCAAATAATTTAAGTGATCTGATCACGCAAAATAATTTCAATCAGCACCGATCGATTCAATTAAACTATTTTTCAAGCCTTGGAAGTGAGTAGTGGCCCCGAACAGTTCCCGATGCTAAATTTTAATGATTTAATCATTTGGGGGGTGTGGTGTTTGTAAGGTCATAGCCAGTAGCTAGATAGCCGTTGAATGAATGGACTAGTTGAAATCAACCGTTGACGTTGCGTCGACAGTTTACGTTTATCGCATGGACTAGTTGAATTCGTAGACGGTGGACGGCGGACGCCGTGGACGGTGGACGATTCAAGATTCGATGTAGTTCAAAGCAACGAGCGAGAGCAAGACAAAACGTCTCCGTTTATTTCTCTCGTCTCTCGCTGTCGACTTGTAGACGCCATAGACGGCTCGACGGGTAATTTCATTTCAACTCTAAAGTACACGACCATAGAGTGCAGATCTGCAGATAAACGAACTGTGACAGAGACTTGAAATTTGAATGCATGCATAGGGTGAGATAGGCTTAATAAGCTATTATCTATTATTTTTTTACTTGATTTGTGCGATGTGCACGTGCGACGTTTCGGTGAATTCCCAATTTTGCGCTGTATAAAATAAAACAATTCTGTTTAATTATTTTATTTTTATTGAACCAATATTTTACTGCTTACACCTGATATTGTTGTGTATACCTACTTCTTTCTTTATTATATATAGAAAGAAGTATATAAAACAATATGTAAAAGCCTATAATGTGCGTAAACAAATAAATAATAAAATATTTCTTTATATATATAAGCACAAGTAGCGGTTTTACTTTCCCCAAAACTATATTCCTGCGAACTTCTTTAAATTTTAAAAATTAACGTAATAAAAATAGCCAACAGTTGAGCCGTCGAGCAGCGTCGCGTCGAACCGTAGACAGTTGACCATCGTCCCGATGTTTAGATAGAACGTCCGCGTAATGAAGTTGACGAATTCAACTAGTTGATCGTCTCGTCGATGGACGGACTGGACGGTCTCGTTTAGTCGACGGTAAATATGTCGACGACCCATCACTAATAGCCAGTGAGTAACTCCAAATAACCGGCGTAGAGAGCCATGGCTATCCTTATCTTAAGAAAAAGTTGTTTTCAAATTCTAGCCGTAATTCGTCCTACGGCTAGAAGTTTTATTTCTGACGTTTCCGTTTAACGTGATGTATCTGTTTTTTCCAATTTAAAATTCTAGCCGTAATTCGTCCTACGGCTAGAAGTTTTATTTCCGACTTTTCTGTGCCTAACTTCATGTCAATTCTTCATTTATTTCGCCCAATATTTCGTTCCATAGATATAGTCAAGTCGAGAAAAAAAAAGCGTATTATTAAGGCTGCGAGTTTTGTGTAATAGACAAGTAAATTTAGCGTGCTTCGTCGAAAGGTCCTGTGCCAGGTGAGAACTACGCGCACGTAATTGCAGAAATGTTATTTTTTACAAAGTCCACCCAAAACTTTCGGTGTACATTCTATGTCTTTTCTATGGTGAATGTAAATACAAATTCCAAAATACCATCTGTCATCTGTCATATCATAACATCATAATGATATCATAAAATGTTTGATTTATTTTTGTGAAAAGAACGTATATCTGAAATTAGTATTGTTCCCGATTTAATTATATATAAAAATCGTCTTCGAAATATATTGAAATTTTTTGCCATATTAGCTATACCTATATAAAATATTTATTTATTTAGAAAATATTGTTTACAATACTTCTTTTATAGTGCGTTATTTTTGTGGATTGAAGCTACTCAAAATAGTTATATATAGTTAAAAAAAAAAATTAAATGTATATACCCTTATAGGTGTATGCGTATATATATATTTTTAATATACCTTGGTGCATAGTCGGTCACAGCATAACCTAAGTTTATACCCACTGCACACCACTGGATGATGGCTACAATCATAATGACTCTAGGGCCTTATCAAGTTAACCATGCCAGGAGCCATAATTGGAACACGTCTAAGAAAATAGTGTTTTTTTTATAGAAGTGTGCAGAAATTATTCCAGATTGCCGACGAGGAAACATAAAAAACTCTAAAAGTGGTCTTCACTCAGGACTTAAAAATTGTAATTTTGTGTTGTATGTATGGTGTGCAACATTAAAAGTCGATACTATATTTCTCATTGTTTTTTTTATTCACCCAACTCTTATTCAGTAGCGAAGCAAGAGAAGAAATGCAAGGTCGTTAATGACCCACTCTACAAATATTTTCAAATGAATGTTCCTCAAATGATTTAGATAATACTAAAAACGTTACGTGCGACACAAAATACGGTGTTTACTGTCACCTATCATTGTATTTGTAAACTTGGCATACTGAAAGTGCATAATATATAAAGGAACAAATCGCTTGGATATATTTTCGTCCCTTCTCACTTACAGGATGGATGCTTTATGTTTCAAGTGTTGAAAACTGAACATGTCATGTTTTATAAGGTGCCGCCTCATAACACACAGGTATTATATTGTAATTCTTAGACTTAACTATTTAGAAGTTTTGAATAACCAATAATTACTAGTCATCAGTAAATAATTTATCTTATTTATACGCCCAATTTCAAAATTCAGTGAAAACAGTAACATTTCATCACCCTTACAATTTATTGAGATCGATAATATTGGCCACATCGTGTCCGGTTTGAGTTTCGTTTGGTTATTAAATGAAACTTGTTTGTAATTCAAATTAATTCAATGTCTTTTATTTCCATGAAAGATAAATGAAGTAAACATTTTTAAAAGCTTTCTCGTAAACTATGGTTTTCGTCTGACACATAAACACGCAACATACAGTTGTCCACGCGCGAAACACGGAAACTCCAAGTTGATTCCGCAAACTTCCAACGATTGGCCTTGTGATTTGTTGATGGTTATGCAAAAACCAGACGCACGGGGAATTGAAGCTGTTTAAAATCAAATGGCAAATCCGTTGGAATTATCGGGATGCGCAGAATCATAACATCCTCTCCTTTGTACTTTCCCTCGATTATCATCGCCTCGATGACGTTGTTCATAAGCTTTTTCACAGCTCTCTCATTCTCATTGCATAGTCGAGGTTGATTGATGTTATGCAACATGATGATGACTGAGCCTACTTTCAATTGCAAATGGTGAGGTGGTAATCAAGGCAATTCCATCAAATTCAAAAATTCTGTGATATAGTTGACTATCTCACCCTGGTTGATAGTTGTGTCAATCGATTTGAAGGAAAACAACTGTCCCGGAATGAAATCTTTGTTTTTCGCCGCCAATATGTCTCGTTGTTTCAGCAAATTATGGTTTTTGAAGTTCTGCACTACATTCGGAAAAACACGCCGAATGAGCTCCTCCTTCGTTCGGTCAACTAACAGAAATCAGTGGGCAATGTGATGAATCTGGTCGAGATGTCAGCTGCAATTTTCCCATTGCCAATGCCCAACAGTTGCTTAGAAAACACACCTGCATTTCGATCTTGTTTCAAAAATACTCTCATGTTAGCCGTCAATCGGAATGTCTTCACATGCCCCTACAAATTTGATAATTTTAAGCACGCGTTTAGTTCATCAGCTATAGTTGATCATGGAATAACTGGAAGAGTCTCACGAAAATCAACGGAACACAAAATCATGGCTCCACCAAAAATGTTTTGATTGTCACAAAGATCTTTCAACGTTCTGTCCAATGCCTCCAGTGACCTCTTGTGGACCATCGTACATTTGTACGATCAATTTGCATATCTGTACAATCTTCGCCGTTGTGCTGTTTTTGGCGATGTTGCAGGCTGGCGTCTCGTTGATTTACATGTTCAGTGGCAATTTCAAGGCAGAATGTGCAGTTTGTCCTCCTTCTAAAAAAATCGCTGCTATTCCAGATGAAGCCAATGCTAGGGCAACTTCATTCTGCGATCGAATCCAAAAGCAATGAAATTAAGAACGCTTTTCCAGTCCCTCCGGGAGCATCCATCTGGGAGAAAATTCCACCAGTTCCATTATTCACAGCTTCTATTAAAGAGTCGTACGCAGTCTTTTGTTGTTGATTCAATTGCGAAATAATTTGTACAAACTGCTTCGGCTAATGCCTCGGCGTCGTATTGTTGTTCTCTTTATAACTCATGGTTAAATGCATCGTGCATTGGACGATTGAGTGATATCATGCCCAAATACGACAAAACTTTATTCGCCATCAATAAACACAAATCTTCTATCATGATCAATGCCTCATTGTGAATTTCTGCAGTCATTTGCAAAGGCGAATTTAAAGTTTGGCAACGCACACGATGTAAAACATTCTCAGACATATCGTCCTTATATTTGAGCCACAAATTGTTCGGATTCAAAGGTAATCATATTAATATGATGCCGTAATGAAGATATGACGGAATCTTTGAGCGTATTGTCCCAATGCGAATCGTTCTCGAGCAATTGAACAAGTCGACACGCTTCACTGTGAGTCGCACACAGATGCCCATTAATGGTTCTCAGTTGTTGAAACGACATTGGATCACGAATATTCAATAACAACAATCAGAGACAGTAACATTTGTCATTATTTGGATGCACAGTGTAAAGGCGACCTAGAGCGTCTGAAGCAAATACATTTGGATGTCCTTCAACTGGTGTTCCTTGTTTCCGATATTGAAGTGATTTCAATGATGCGTTCCATGTGCGAGCATTCAGCAAAGTGCGAGTGAAAGCATTTGCTTGACAAACCGAGAAGAAACTTGTCAATGTGGTCGATGGTGGTATTGTCAACGGTGGCAATTTACCTTAATAGAATGGCTGATCAAAATTAATGTTCGCAAAATCTATATATTAATTACTCCAACCAATGTCGTACGTTTCTGCATACGGATAATTTATGTTGCCAGTTTAAAAAAAAAACATTTTAGAGTACATTAAAAAGATTAAAAAATATAGGAATACGAACAAACTGATATCATTTTTAGTGAAATTTAAAATAAATTAAATTTTAATAAATATTATTATTAAGTTCTACGGGTTAGGTATTTTTATGTGTTACAGCTGTTTCGGCTTGTAAGGCCATTATCAAACAGTGGATATACCACGTACAAGTGCACCATAAGTGCCCGGAAAAAACGTACATTACTACAGGGCTTCACCACAAATATCTAATTACTCTAAATGGGAAGGGGTAACTTAAAATTGTATAAATAAGTCGTTTGTACGTGGTATATCCACTGTTTGATAATGGCCTTACAAGCCGAAACAGCTGTAACACATAAAAATACCTAACCTGTAGAACTTAATAATAATATTTATTAAAATTTAATTTATTTTAAATTTCACTAAAAATAAATATGGAGTTCTACAAATTAAACACAAAAACCATAAATAAATAAACTGATATCAAAAAACATCCAAATCCAAATTATCGAAAATTAAAATATCGGAATTTATAGATTTTTTTAAATATTTTCGTGGAATCCGTGTATTCAAAACAGCCAACGTAATTGCAGTCAACGAATTTTTGTGCTGGCCATACCCATGCCATACCATAGAATAAACCACGCTTTATGACATTGACGTATTATTATGTTATCTATGCATTGACGGTAAGTATGCGTTTACGCTTTTCTTTTTGTTTTTGCATAACAGAAGAGGAATGTGAAAGAAGGAATGCTGACCAGCGGGAACGTAAAAATGCTAGGCAAAGAGTATATGCTGAAGGAAGAAATGCGACATCTTATTTTAAATGTGCCATTAACAATTTTAATTCAGATCAGCATTATTTAGGTGCCAATCATTGCAAAGCGGTTCATTTTGGTGCTGAAAAGGGTAAGTTACTTCATAGCTGTTGCCACAATGGAAAAATATCCCCGCAAGTACTGCCGCAATATCCAGAAGAAAACAGTAATGATTCTAAAAATTTTAAGGAATTTATTCGACAGTACAACTGTGCTAATGCATTTGCATCTTTCCGTATTGTTTAAAAATTTCAGGTGAAGTATACCATAGAAGTTTGCAGAGTGATGGAGAGGTGCCGGCATATGCGCAACTATATGTTTACGATGCGGATGAAGCAGTCAGCGTACGTATGAGCCATCCGTCTAACCTTAGATGTCAACAAAATATAATGGAAACTATTGATAATGTCATCCGTCATGTAAGTCCATATGCTCTCCAATACAAAAGGTTGAAAGAAGCGGTTGAGGAAGAAGAATCTATAGTTGCAGAGCACGAGGGCCAGATGCGGAATATTCAACTACTCTTTACGCGTTCTTCGTTAGATGACCAAAGAAGGTATAATGCTCCATCTAATAATAACGAAGTCGCCATTGTGTATGTAGCAGATTACGAAGCTAGGTTACCGCCAAACGTAGATGTTGCTGTTCACCCTAAGAATGTAGGAGGTCTCCAGCGTATTAATATGTTATCAAAACATTTAGATCCGATAGTTTTTCCATTGTTATTTCCATCAGGTGAATTTGGTTGGACTCTACAGCCTCAAATAATACAACATTAACTGCATGGTTTAAACTTAACCATCAAGATAATGAGGCATGTAATATTAAGTATCAGGATTTAACTAATTTCTATGTTTTTTCCAGCAATAAGCAGTGGAAGAAGAGGCAATATGGCGGGGACAAGATTATTGGTCGCATGTCCCCCGTTTTTCCTAGAAATATAGAATTATACCATTTAAGACTTATTCTTTTACAAGTGACTGGCGCTACGTCCTTTGAATCTTTGCGGACTGTTAATGGTTGTCTACTTCCTACATTTCGTGATGCAGTACGAGAATTAGGACTCATCGATGATATTGGAGAATGGCAGCGTTGCATGGCTGAAGCTTCAACGTATATGATGCCCAAAGCTCTTCGTGACCTATTTGTCTTATTAATGATTCATTGCCTCCCACCAGATCCGTTGCAGCTGTGGAACGATTTCAAAGATTTGATGTCAGAAGACTTTAGTCGTCAAGGTGCTACTGCAGAAATTGCACAAAATTGTTCCCTTTTGTATATTCAAAAGGCATTAATAAATGAAAATTCTTCATGCACATCACAGGGTTTGCCGGGACCAGATTACAGCAATACTTATAATGAAGTGGTTGATATTAATTTAGCATTAGAAAGTTCTTTAGGGTTAGAGATGGCTGGAAAACTCAATCGAGAACAACATTGTGCTTTCGACAGTATATTAAGTAAAAAATTTCAGATGTACCTGAAACAAAAAAATGTTTCTTTATTGACGGTCCTGGTGGCACAGGTAAAACGTTCCTTTATAAGACTATTATACATACTTGAAGAGGAAGATCTAAGAAAGTTTTATCTGTTGCTTGGACAGGAATATCAGCAATTTTATTACCAGGTGGACGTACATGTCACATGGCTTTTAATTTACTTCTTGATTTATAGAATAACACAACATGCAGAGTGACATCCAAGAACCGTGCAATTATAAGTGCAGCTGATGTTATCATCTGGGATGAAGCACCGATGGCGCCAGTTATAGCTTTAGATATAATTGAACATACTCTGCACGATATAATGGGTAATAATGATATTTTTGGCAATAAAGTTATCATTTTGGGCGGCGACTAGACAAATTCTACCAGTTTCTCGAAGGGCTTCTCGCGGTCAGTTAGTAGCGACATCTATTAAAAACAGCCAACATTGGAAAATTTTTACTATTTTAAATTTGAAAACTAATGTCCGCGCTTTAGAAGGTGAAAATTCATTTACACAGTGGCTTTTAGAATTAGGCGATGGAAGCTGCCTCATGTGGAAGGAAAGTATGCGTCATCAGTGCTTATTCCAAATGAAAGTGGAAGTCAAAATGTTGTTCAAAGCATATATAATGAAGTACATTCTATAGTGTATGTTCCCTAATGAGTAAACGAGCGATACTGTGTCCAAAGAATGAACATGCTCGATTGGTTAACGAAGATGTACTCGGGCGTTTAGAAGGTCCTATCTTTACATTTTATTCTGTGGATAGTATTGAAGATGATGGTCTGAAATGGACTACAAAATGATATATTTTTAAAATACATTCATTTATCAATAATCATTAAACTAAAATGCTATGTAATTTATTAATAAATAGGACGCTGTAATTTTATCGATAAAAATAAATACAAATAAGAATTCGAGAGCTGTTTCATTTTTTGTATGTCACTGACAGATACCATAGACAGTAAAACCTGATTTTTTCACTGAAATTTTGTCTGTTACTGACAGCTACCATAGATACTAAAACCTGATTTTTTTCTCCTCAATGTTGATGAATTCATTATTTTAAGACCAGCCAAACTTAAAAACTCAAAGTTGACAGCATCACAATGTTATACAGTAACTGTCAAGAAACAAAAAAAGAAATATTGCTTACTTCAGAATACGGCCAATTATCAAATTCTATTAACTTTGTAACAGTAAGGAAAACAATTGTGTTTGTTGCAGAGCAAACACAATTGGCCGCGGGACGACCGTCATTGGCCGCGAAGCGGCCACAATAGCAAAAATGGAAATTTACCAGATACAATTGGCCGCGAAGCGGCTGACGTAGGCATAGGTAAACAATTGTGTTTGCTGCACAGCAAACACAATTGGCCGCGCAGCAGCCATCGCTGGCCGCGGAGCGGCCGTCATTGGCCGCGAAGCGGCCACAATAGCCGCCCGCAGGGCCTAGCAGTAAGCAATCGGCGAAGCCGCTATCTATTGAAAGTAATCCGAAGTGGCGATTCCTATACAAAATTACCAATTTAGATTTTTTATTTTTTTTGGCTGTTCCTTTGCGTTTTTTCTAATTTTCTTTTTTTCTAAACCACCCCAGTATAAAGGCGAATAAAACATTTTTTTTATTCAAATCGGTCGAGTTATTTTCGAGTTTTTGCGAGACTAATGTGTGAACGTGCCTTAATTTTTGCAAATGGCATCAAATGTCACTGACATGTGCTTTGAAATTTATCCTTTAGACAAATAGAGAATTAGTTGATAACAAGCAATGGAGCGATATACACTTGAAGAACGCGGAATTATTGTTATAGCTTATTTGACCAATTTCCGGTCATCGTTTTCTTCGTCTTCCTGCACCATGTGCGTGAACAATTAAGAGTTCAGCTGAGCGTCTTGTGCAAACTGGGTCCACAAGAGATGTCGCAAGAAGTAATCGGCCCCGTATTGCTTGTTCGATCGTGAATATCGCTGCAGTGGCCGAGGACATCCAAGAGAGCCCACAAACATCGACGAGACAACGATGCACACAATTTGGCATCAGCAGACGTTCGTTACGTCGAATTTTTGTGAAAAATCTGAAGGTGTTCCCTTACAAAGTGCAAACTGTACACCAATCGCAGCCTACTGACCATCAAGTGAGGTTAACTTACTCCCATTCTCTGTTAAATCTGGTGCAAGAGAATGATTTCGTATCCAAAATCATAATGAGCAACGAATACCATTTCCACTTAAGTGAATGTGAACAAACAAAATTTGCGTTTCTGGGGCACGAAGAATTCACATGAAATGTACGAAGAGCCATTGCATCCCTTCAAAGTGACTGGAGCGGGATTTGCAGTGAAAAAGTGATTGGCACTTACTTTTTGAGGACGCCGACGGCACTACCGTATCCGTAACTGGTGAGCCTTACAGACAGATATTGACTTTTTTGCCACAAGTTGGTGAATTGGGTCTCGAGCACTGTTGGTTCCAGCAGGACAGCAACCGCTCATACAGCTCGGGCAATGATTGAGATTTTGAAACACCAATTTCCGTCCCGTATGACATCCCGTTTTGGCAATTTGAACTGGCCGGCTAGATCTGACGGCGCCAAATTTCTTCCTTTGGGGCTTTTTGAAATCTCGCGTTTATCGCAACGAACCGCAAACCTTGCAAGTCAACATTGAGAATTCACGAATTTGAAGCCAGATGTTTTGCGAGCAACAATTCAAAATGCCGTAAAACGAGCACAAATGCATATCAACTCAGGAGGTGGTCATTTGACCGATATCATTTTTTTAACTTAATGTCATCAATTTTACACTTTCAAATAAACTTTCCGTGAAAACAGAGCCCTTTTTTTTCATTTCTAACAAAATGGAAGCCAATTCACATCATGACATTACTTTTGCCCCACCTAGTATGTAGACTATCGAAAGCAATCGATTCATACAAGCATTAATCGACAGTCTTAGGCGAGATTAATTTTTACTGAATACACATTTGTATGTACGCAGAATATGTTTTCTTACGAATTTAAATCTAGTATTATGATGGTTAGACCATACTAAAATAATTAAGTAATTTTAAATATTAACAAAGTTATAAATCATTAAATTTGCAACAAAATTATGTTTTTTGTTGGTTTTAAAATACTTTTTATCATATAGTGAGGTGATTTTAAACAATATATTCTATTTATTCCCGTATTTTGAGGCTATACTCAGTAATTAAGAGTTAGTTTTTTATTAAAAACACCTTAATTATTATTTAAAAATAAAAATTTCAAAGTGTGAAATGTGCCAATAAATGATGTCACTGCCAACGGAATTATGTTTTAAGCCACATATTCACCAGGGGACAAATCGCGCAACATTCCACGCGGCATTACGCATCAAGATCTACGCTCATGTTTCGGGGACAATGACGTGTACACACCGGGACTCGCATATCACTTATCGCGGAAATGTCGCCCAAAAGGGTTATGATGATTAGTGCTGCGTATCTATTTATTTTAACGAGTTTATCGAAATGTAAGAGCAGAAAAAGGTGGTGGGTGTGAAAGTATTTACTGTAAAGGAAAAGAAGGATGGATATTCTATGCGATTTTCGAATGTCTGAGGATCAAGCCATGTATTCACTAGGGGACAAATTGTCCCTCAACAGCAAGCGCGGCACAGAGTCTACGTGACATTGCAACGTCGTGCACTGTTCCGCGACGTCGCACATATCATAGCGCGGCATTTCTACGTGCCGTGGCAACGTTGCCATGCGCACGGTACCCGAGCGAGCTCACTGTAACATTACGCGGAGCGGCAGTACCACGTGGTATGTTTACAAGTCAATACGCGTGCGCTGTATCTGTCAATATGACAATGTGGAGAAACGAAATTGTTCTTGAACTTATCGAGCTGTATCGATCGAAGATTGCATAGAATGTCCGTCCTTCTTTCTCTTTGCAGTAAATAATTTCGCATTCTCCTCTTTTTTCTCCTCTTACGTTTCGATAAACTCATTAACATAAACAGATACGCAGTTGTTATCATAACCTCATAGCGCGACATTTCCGCGACGTGTGGAAAACAATAATTATTTGCAAAAAGGACCTTGTTATTAATAATATTCAATTTACTACAGAAAAACATCGTTAATTTGAAATTGCGACCCAAAATAACATTTCGAATTGCGCGGAACCCCGTTTTCGCCAAATGAGATACCGCAGCTGTCATCACAACGTCATCGGGTGACATTTCCGCGACAAGATATGCGAGTCCCGGTGTGTACACGAAAAATGACCGCGTCATTGTCCCCGAAACATGAGCGTAGATGTTGATGCGACATGCTGAGCGGAATGTTTCGCGATTTGTCCCCTAGTGAATACATGGCTTCATTTGTTAATTTCATTCGAATGACAACAACTGATTTTGAAGATTTATTACAAATGATCAGGTCTTCCATAGCCAAGCAAGACACAATATTACGGAACACTGTTTTTATATCATATCATATAGCATATGTAACTGTAGCGCATGCGTCTTAGCTTGTCATCATACCACGTGGTACTGACGCATAGTCGCACTTGCGCTCGCTTGTGGCACTTGTGACGTGGCACAGTCGACGTGGCACTTGCGCTTGCTCGGGTACCGTCAAAATTTCCACGGCACGTAGAAATGCCGCGCTATGTTGTGCGTGACGTTGCAACGTCACGTAGACTCTATGCCGCGCGTGATGTTGAGGGACAATTTGTCCCCTAGTGAATACGTGGCTTTATAACGAAGTCATTGTCTGCCCCTACCGACGGCATGTGGAATCTGATTTCAAAACTGTGTTATTTGTTGACCATATTTCATACTTTCGAATTTTTATTTTTACATATTAATGAACGTTTTTTAATAATAAAAAAAAAACTTTTAAATAACGCTTGAAGTCTAAAAGTGCAGGAGTAAATACAATATATTGTTTAAAATCATCTCTATATATGAAAAAAAAAAAAGCGTTTGATCATCAAAAAATGTAAAAATTTATGCAAATTTAAAATTGAATATTTCTTAATTATCTTATTACGGATTCAAGATAATGAAGTAAACTTTGTACGTATAAAAAAACATACAATGCGTAGATATAAATATATATTAAAAGTTGGCATTGTGTAGGACACAAAAAAAAAATTTTTGGCCACAGCCTATCGATTAATGCTTGTATTTTCTTGATTATTGTAAATAATGCTCAGTTTATCACTTTTATATAAGAACAAAGGTTCCATCTAAGATATTGCCCTAAAAAATTGCAGTCTATTGTATACATTCTGATATAAATGAATAATAAAAACCCAATTTTCATTAAAAAAAAATGCCGAAATATGCATTTGCAGTGAATGTGCTGCCTTAATGAATTTAGGATAACTGAAAAAATATAAATTTTACAGGGCTATTTGGAAAACATCAATAACCTCACAGGACTCTATTCCTGCTTTAATTATGAGTCGAAAATGTTTAAGCAACCATGACCTAATATAGAGATATGCGACATCTATCCAAAATATGCACTTGCAGTGAATGTGCTGCCTTAAGGCTAGACATCCGTTTCGCTAAAAAGCAAATCAGTCAAATTTTGTCGATAGATCATGCGCTTTCAAGCCGTGCGCGAGATGCCATCTGAGCGTGAATCAAATAAAAATTACACTTTCGTCACATATTTACATATAAGTTGCTAAAACAGTAAGGTTTTGATAGAAAGAGATGGTCGTATGTTCTTCGATTTCGAGTGCCAACGGAATAACTAGGCATCCCCGCGGAACTACTGTCTCTGTCAAAATATTATTTAAATTAAATTACTTATTTAAAATTTTGACAAATGCTCGTATATTATTTGAGTCGAATTATTATTTTCCGTAAATAATTTAAGAAACGTATTAATAATTCTGAACTCCTTTTTAAATCAATGCATATCGTAATATGACAATCACAAAACAATTAAGCCCACGCGTATACCACGTATGTCAAAATGTTTATCATTTTAACTTTCGACAGATTCTCCTATTTTATTTACGTCGAATTATTACTTACTGTATAGAAATTAAAAAATATTAATAATTCTGAATTACTTGTCAAATCATAATGTATACTGTAATATTTATTTATTTATTTAAATTAACGGACATAGTCCAATAAAATAGATTACATAACATGAACAACATACATAAGAAATAAGAATAAAAGTTATAGCAATTTAAAAGAAAAGCAAGGACAAATGAAAAGTACAGTAGAGTGTCGATTATCCGAACGTCGATCAACCGAACGACCGCTTATCCGAACTACTATGCCCGCCCGACCCGCGCGTGCTTCCCGCCTCCCGCGCTACACTGCTCGTACACTAATCGCGACTTGTTAATTGTACTGGTATATCACTTGCAAGTAGCCGCTAGCCGATTAACTAAATTTTGCGTCGTGAATGTAAACTCTCGATTTAAAATGTGTAAACGTGTTTATGAAAGATAAGATGGAGGACCGTCAAATTATCAAGCAAGCACGGGCTGGTTGAAACGATTTAAGTCAAGACATGGCAGTCGTGAGCTTTAAATACAAGGAGAAAAACTATCTGCTGATTCATCAGCAGCTGATTCATTCAAAATCAAACTAAGGGATATACTGAAGGAAGAATATTACGCTCTCGAAAACGTTTACAATGCAGACGAAACCGAGCTCAATTGGAGAGCTTTGCCACGAAAAACTCTTGCTTCACGCCGTGAATTAGCAGCACCTGGTCTTAAAATAAACAAGGATTGTATCACTGCCTTAGCATATGCTAATAATGCTACTAGCAGCCACCGATTGCCCAAGCTTGTAATTGGTTAAAGCAAAAAACCATGTTGTTTCAAACACGTTAATATGTCTATAATGTTTATCGTTTACACTTCGCAAAAGAGTGATTGAATGGATAATACAATTTTCATGAAATGGTTTACAGAAACTTTTATACACTCTGTAAAAGCCCTTCAATTAAAAAATGAAAAAAGAGAGAAAACAGTAAATGAGAAACAGGAAGATATGTCTGAAATAAAATTAGTAAAATCAAACCTTACCAATGTATATAAGTAAAGCAATGAAAAAAAAGATAGATATGCTAAAAAAAAGCTTGATTGCCACGAATGCGATGAAGAGATTCAACAATAGATGGATATCGACGATGAAGATCCTGGGTACCAAATTATGCAGGATAGTGAAATTTTAGACCTCATGACTAATAAGGCTGATGCCACCGCTAGCACCTCATCAACTAAAAGTTCAAATAATGAATATGAAAACATAATTGGTGCTTCTGAAGCGTTTACTTGCTTAGATATTGCCTTGCGTTGGTTTGAAACACAAGCTGAAAGCAACCAGTATCAAATATCTGTCCTTAAAAAAGTATGTGACCTAGCTGCTCGTAAGTGGGTTGAAGATTTGATTGAAATTTTTTTTAAGTGTTAATTGTGCCTAGTATGTACATACGTGTTTTATTACAGGATTGTCTGCACTTTTTTTGTTAATTCCTATTTGTCATTAAACAAATAAATGTAAATATGGTTTTCATTCACCTGTATGTAAATATGTATGGCTGAATCAATACAGTTCGATTATCCGAAAATACCGGTTTTCTGAACACCCACGTCTCCCAATTAGTTCGGATAATCGACACTCTACTGTACTAACAAGATGGAGACAAGATCTAGACTATCTAATCAAGATATTAAACGAAATATTATATTTAACAAAAAACAATTAAAAGTTCGACAAATGCATAAAAAACCTTATATATTGGAGATATCAATTGCTTTTGAGCGTATAATATAATAATAATTCATATAAATGTCAAATCTGGCATAGAAGTATGATTAATAGTGAAATAAATGACAAGCAATATTCGGCTATATAAACACATCCATTCTCTGCCGCAGTCATCGGCATTCTGATGTCGTTTTTCATACTTCAGAATTTTTATTTTAAAATAATAATTAACATGTTTTTAATAAAAAATGTAGCTTTTTAACCCCCCCTGGGCCGCCGACGCATATATCCGACAGGCACAAAATAATTTATTTATCGACGGCCGCGTATCGAATTTGAAAAACGTAATTTTTTCCCAATAGAGAAATCCTGTTGTGACCTGTCGTTCCATTTTCAACTCAAAAACATCACCGATTATATTTTAAATCAACAATCAAAATGGAAGTTTTTCTGCCGTCAAAATCGTATAGAGAAGTTGTAGATGTCGCCCCGATCGCGTGTTGTGCAATCGAAATTCAAAATATTCCATCGTCAAGGTCACGCGCAATGTGCGCGGGAAATACGATTTATTTTTTTCGGTTTTCGATTTATTTGTACACGTATATACAAATATATACGATATGTTTTGCGATATTTGTCAGTTTTTGTTGGTTTATGATTCAATTGAATACTAATAGTGATTTATTAACAAAAATACACGCAATTTTGTTGCGTTTATTTGAAATATGTGTGTGTGTGAAAGTGTATCATATTTATGTGTTATGAGTGCGATGTCCCGTCGTGTGCCGTGCCGTGCAACAAAATATATCACACAGAAGAAGATTATTATTATTAATAGTAGTGTTGTCTCTAATAAACAAATAAAAAAAACTATTATTATTTTTCAGAAAATGTTGCGCTGGCAACATTATGGAAATTCAAAAAAAGATTTTTTTTTTTACTTAAATGATAAAAAAATCATTGCGTTTCGACACTTACGATAAAATAATATGAATGTGTGTGTTTTTTTTTTAATATACGCATGTTTTCATGGTTTTTTCGTAAAAAGAAAAATCACAAAAAATTCCGAAAATTTACGGCCCACAAGTTAATAGTGAATGAAGACTCAAAGTGCAGATATAAATACAATACAGGCGGACCTCAACTTTCACACATAATTGGTTCCTGGAAATGTGTGCGAATGTTGAATGTTCGAAAGTAGAGGGAAGTAAAAAAAAATTAAATTGTATGTATTTTAAAATATTTATTTATCAAGTAAATATATGATGTTTAAGAGCCGTTAAAGTGGTCTAAGAGACATGTTTAAGTGGGGTTTGCGGGTGTTTCCCTTAAAAAGTTATCAAGAGCTAATTGTTTGCTACTCTTCTTTCTTTTTTCTTCATATAGTATTTTAAAATATGCTATGTCTTTATTGATCGGCCTACACACTCGAGATATGCGTTCTCTATTGGGATCACAATCTTCCATAATATTTAAAAAATTGTCAAGATGCATGAAGGCTTCATTCATATTTTTCATTGTTTAAGTCTTGATGATTTGATCAGCTTCTTCTTCCTCACTTTCATTATATATTTCATTTTCATACTCCTGTTGCTCAATTAAATATTTATTTGTTAGAGGTTCTGAATGAGATTTTATCATCTCATTAACATCCTCATTAGTAACATCTAAGTTTAGTTCATTCATTAGGCGGACTATATCAATTGTGATAGTTTCTGGAGTTTCATCACAATTTACAAAATTGTTTCCATGAACCTTTCATGGTTGACTCTTTTATTTCAGCCCACGCTATATGTCTCACGTGTCTCCAATATTGTTTATTGCGTTTCATACATTGTAGTTCTTCCAGAAATCTTTTAATGTAGGCCCACCTTCCCTGTCAGTTGCCTCGATAGCCTGAGTCATTATTGAACTCATATAATTATGACAAAGCTATCACCGTTTGGTCCATATGCTGTATAAGGCAGATATTATTGGGAAGAAGAAACACAACATTGATTTCCGTGTATAAATTCTGTAGAGATTTTGGGTGTCTTGGAGCATTGTCTAAGATTAAAAATATTTTAAATGGTAAATTATTATCTTTCCTTCCTGCGCAAGACTAAATCTCTATCCTAGCTAGCTCACAAGCAAAGTGACAGAAGGAAGCAAGATGCAAGTGATACCAGGATTCCACTTGCTTGTAAGCGAGCGAGAAGGGGATATCTTTATCCCACAGCGTGACAATGTGCGAAATAGCGAATTGTGCGAAAGTCGAGGTCCGCCTGTATGTCGTTTAAAAACATCTCAAAAAAAAATTTTTTTTTAAATCATTAAAAAATGTAAAAATTTCTTGCAAATTTTAAAATCTGTAACTTTATTAATATTGAATATTTCTTAATTCTGTTAGTATGGATTCTAGATAATTAAGTAAACTTTATAAATATAAAAAACATATAATCCGTGCATATAAATATTAATTAAATATTTGTTTTCTCTAGAACACTAAAAATGATTTTTTTGGCCGTGGCCTGTCGACTAAGGCTTATATTTTCTTAATTATTGTACAGTCGTTACAGCAGTATTACAGTCGTTGTTACACTTTTATTACAGTTTATTACAGTATTACAATTATTGTACAGTCGTTACAACAGTATTACAGTCGAACTCGGTTATAACGAGCGCGACGGGACCGACTAAATTTGCTCCTTATAGCCGGGATTCCTTATACCCGGGATAGGTACATTTCACTTTCTAAATTTTTTGATTGTGTGACGTTATTTTCAAGAGCAGCTAAATGAACATTCTTAATTTTCCAGAGCGATGAAACTGTAGAAGACGATAGTGAAAACTTTTTACAGACTTCGGAATTTTTGGCGCCGCGTTCTATTTCACGAATAATTTCGACTTTTTCGCGAACCGAGAGACACTTTCGTTTGTTAGTGGACATGTTTCCGATAGAACAATTCGCATTTAACTGATTTGGCTTTTAAATGCTAATACAGTAAACTGCATAAAACAAACTGTCACCTCAAACATTTTGGAAATGCCGACGAACTATGGTTTGCCTGTGCACGTGGCGTTTTCGGACACACTTTGTGTATATCATAAAATGAACCCTAATTAAGTGCGAGCCGCTTTAAAAGCAAAGTTTATTGTTATGAGTACATATTTGTTTTTTTTTCTGCAGGTAACTCAAGCTCATATGTTTCTAAAATTTGCTCAGTATATCTGGGAATCGCGCTCCTTATAACCGAGAACGATAGCATGGGAATATGCGCAAATCAATATCATTTCACAGTTTTGCTCATTATAGCCGAGATCTTCTTATACCCGAGATCGTTATAACCGAGTTCGACTGTATTACTTTTATATAAAAACAAAAATTCTATCTAAGTTATTGCCCTAAAAAAAATTTCAGTCTAGAATATACATTCTGAAATAAATGAATAATAAAAACCCACATTTTCATAAAAAAAAAATGCCGAAATATGCATTTGCAGTGAATGTGCTGCCTTAATGAATTTAGGATAACTGAAAAAATATAAATTTTACAGGGCTATTTGGAAAACATCAATAACCTCACAGGACTATATTCCTGCTTTAATTATGAGTCGAAATTGTTCAAGCAACCATGACCTAATATAGAGATATGCGACATCTAAATTTGCATTTTTTCCAATATTTCTGGCTCATTTTTTGTAAAACGTTGGGTCTATCATTACAGTAACTTATATTGAATATGAAAAATTCATTCCCTCTAATACAAGTTAAATAAAATAATAAAAAACCTTCCAATTCTAATTGGAAAACATTCCAACTAGAATTTCTGCTTTTTATCATTTTTATATCATTTTATTAAACTTGTATTGAAACTAATGAGTTTTTCGTAATCGATATAAGTTACTGTAATGATAGTTCAATGTTTTGTAAAAAATAAGTCAGAAATATTGAAAAAAATATGCAAACTTTGATATTGCATAACTCCATAACTATTGAAATTAGGTCATGGCTGCTTGAACGTTTTTGACTCGTAATCAAGGCATGAATATAGTCCTGCAAGGTTATTAATGTTTTCCAAATAACCCTCTGTATTGAATGATTTTGAATTGATAGCACTTACTATAGTAGTGATCCGCCCTGCACATCCATCATTTCCTCTGGTAGCTGTTGTGGTTGCGCGTGGTGGTGGTGCGGGAGGTGGTGGTGCGAGTGGGGGGCTAGATGGGAGGGGAAGGAAGGGGCCAGGCGGGGTGATGCGTACAGCCCGGGTCCCCGACCCAGCAAGTGTGCAGCTGCCAACGGGCGACGCGGCGACTTGGCGTTTACCACGCGAGGCTGGTGCATTTCCTCCAGCACTGAAGGGGCAACATACGTGAAACCCTGTAATCAAATGAGGACAATTTTACAATTAAATGTTTTTCAATCAAATGAGATCCAGTACATATGTGAATTGTAACTTAATTAGAATTTTACAAGTTTGACATTCGAGGTATTCCGTGATTTGATCATGCTCTTTCAAGACGAATGTGTGAGGTAATCTAAATGTAATATCAAGTGACATGAAATTTCATCATATGAGGGGTATAAAGCAAAGGCAGCAAAATGCAAAAATGTTTTGATTGCAAAGGTTTGAAGTCGTAAAAAGTGGATTGAAAACAAATCTTTGATATACAGCCGTATTCTGAAAATAGGAATTAACCCTTAACTGGTGACCTATACGTCTCTCAGACACCACGTTTCGTTTTTATTATATTTCTTCTCCTGTTTTCATTGCTTCTCCCCTTCTTCAATATGGCCGATAATCATTATACATGGATTGTAATCCTGTAACCACAATATCGAAAAACACGCGTAAACCTGAAGGTCAAAAAATTGGAAAAAATGTTGTAAAAACCGTGACGTAAGTGGCAATCGTATTGTGTTTTTAACTTGAATGCAAAACATTACAACTGAGCTTATTGTGATTCTTGCAGAAAAAATGGTAGGTATGATCAACACTAAAGAGACAGATACGAATAAACAAAGCAAATAAATGAATATTTCGTTAAGTATCTAATAAATAAAAATATCAGAAATAATAATTGTGTGAACATGTTATTTAATTTGGCGTATGTTTTATTAGGGTTTTGTTAAATGTCTTGCGCATATTTCGTCCTAGCTGTTTAATTTATTGTATAATAGTATTTGATATACACATTTATTCCATACCGTAACACTAATACTACTATTCACTACTACTACTACTACTACTATATTCCGTAACGTAATTTGGCATTTACCCATCGCCCAAAAAATCTAAGTCAAAACCTAGCCAAATTGTTATGATTAATACTAATCGTGAAAACATATATATAACTAAAAATAAAAAATATATACACTCACTGCTGTATCATAAACTACAATAGAGAGCAATCTTCCGTGTTTTTGATTAATTAATTTTTTTATTATTATTTTTTTAACAAACAGACCATCAACAGTTCATTAATGACCCTAATGGATGGTCCTAGAGTGACATTAAAGTACAAAGTATGAATATTTTGTGACTTTTATATATATATATTTTTTTTTTAAAATTAATGGCTTGTCACCCAGTAAAAGGATGTTATTGCCAAAAACTAGTCAATAGGTCATCGACATAAACATTACAGCTCAATGCAATTACTCTCTAAACTCTTTTATATTTAAAAATATAAAATTCAAATGAAGTAAAAAAAAAGCTATAAATTTAAAACATTCAACAATAGTAATTTGAAAACTTATAAAAACGCTGAAAATATATAATAACACAAAATGATACAAATTGAGAAACATTTGGATGGAAAATGAAAAAAAACAGAAAAAAAAAACAAATGAATGAAAAACAGAATGGAAAAAACGCACGAAACTCTTAAGGCTGGACATTTGCATATTTCGGCGTTTTTTACGAAAACGTGGGTTTTTATTATTCATTTATATCAGAATGTATACTCTAAACCAGAGGATCTCATTTTTTTTGTGCCACGGAACCCTAATTGATCATACTTTTCTTGGCGGAACCCTATTTTCATAAAAAAAATGATCTCTTTATATAAAAAATGATCTCTTTCAGGAGCTGAGATCTGAATTAAACGCTCTGGTGGACAATGGAGACATAAACAAGACCATTAAATACGTCAATGGAATTCCGAAAATAGTTGACAAACATACATTTCGCCCACCAAAATCAAAAACGATGCACAAAGAAAAATAATTTACAAATTTATTATCAAAACACAAGAGGTCTTAGAACTAAACTAAATAGTTTTTTAACCTCTTCTGCAAGTAACAATAGTGATATAATCTGTGTTAGTGAGTCTTGGTTAAACTCTTCAATAGCTGATGGTGAAGTAATTAATGACACATTTGCAATATTTAGAAAGGATAGGGATATCAATACAAGTATTTACAGCAGAGGAGGTGGAGTATTTATTGCTGTCAAGCGCAGCATATCAGCCGAGCTACTATCGATCAACATTAAAAACATCGAACAAATTTTTGTTAAAATAAAATGTACAGACGGCATGTCATAGTCGGATGTATCTACATACCACCGCACTCAACGACCGACATCTATGCTAAACACACCAACACAATCTCATCTATTCAAGCTAAATACCCCAACTCCAAGATGCTCATTGTAGGCGACTACAATATCCCTAGTAGCCTTCCACCAGATGACTGCGAAAATCTCATCTACAACGAACTACTCCTCACTGGATGCATGCAAATGAACGAAGTACGGAACTCCTACGATCATCTCCTCGACTTATGCTTCAGTAATTTCTACGTGAAACCAGAGAAATCACACCCTATAATTGACGAGGATGAACACCACCCTGCCTTGCACGTTTACGTTAGTAGCAAGGCCAACTTAAAACCACATAGCCCACCAACCTACGCATTTGGACGTGCTGACTATGTAGCAATCAACAGATTCTTCCTTAGGACCAACTGGATTGAGTTATACATGAGTGACACCGTTGATGATAAAGTTAAGTGGTTTTATGAGAAAATCAATGAATGCATTGAGTACCATGTTCCAGTCTTCTCAAAGAAAACCAGCGACTACCCGTGTTGGTTCTCAAAATAACTCATAAATAAAGTTAGGCAAAAAAAAGAGGCACACGCGCACTACAAGAGAACACACACAAAACCAGCATATATCCGATTCAAGAAGCTGAGATTGGAGTGCAAAAAACTCAGTGCCAGCTGCTACAGGAACTATGTTACCAGGATGGAGTCCCTGATGGAGACCGATGCTAGCCAGTTCTGGAAATTTGTGAAAAACAAGCGTCGTAATAACCTTGACATTCCATTTGAAATGTCTTGGAATGAGAAAACAGCTGTTAATGGTGGTGAAATAAGTAACCTCTTTGCATCATACTTCAGGAGTATCTATACTATTAACAACGCTGCCCCAGCGGACCATAATACTAGTACTCAAAGCGTCAAAGGTGCTAACTTATCGGAATTTAGCGTCACCTTTGATAACGTCTTTAAACAGCTAACGAGCCTGAAGGTCAGCAAAGGATCTGGGCCCGACGGTGTACCGAATCTCTCCCTAAGGAATTGTGCAGCCGGTCTCTGAGAGCCCATAACGCATATATTCAGCAAATCACTACAGCTTGGAGTCTTTCCCTCGGCATGGAAACTCTCGTTCATAAGCCCAATTCACAAATCTGGTACTAGGTCTGAGGTAACTAACTACCGTCCGATATGTATACAAGTTGCCATGTCAAAGCTTTTCGAGAAACTAATTCTTCCTCAACTTACATTTGCATTCAAAAATATAATTACTACAAAGCAGCATGGCTTCTTCGGTGGCAGATCTACAACAACGAATCTGTATCTATACATTAACTACATACTCAATGCTCTGAACCAGGGGGTGGATGTACATGCTATCTACACAGATTTCAGTAAGGCTTTCGACATGGTAGACCACGGAATCCTGATTGACAAGCTCGGTCTGTATGGTTTGAGAGGCACAGCATTAGAGTGGTTCCATTCGTATCTAACTGGCAGATTCCTACAAGTCAGAGTTA
>JADDOH010004325.1:0-10913 GCA_016648135.1 Agrypnia vestita
CCGGCAAAACTCTTTTATATATCGCTCATCTAATTTATTCATCACTATATTCAGCGACTTGGATCTTTTCAATTCATCGATCTATGAATTTAAAACTCTTGGATATTCACCTCAGTCATAAACCTTTTTTTTTTCCTCTTCTTTAATCCATCTTTTAAACATTCTTTTAAACAGACTTGGTATATGTAATTTTTTATCTTGTATCTTTCTTTAAATTTACATTTTTTCTTTGTTGCCCCAGACCTCGTTTATATATAGATATATATATATCTATATATTAATATATATATATATTATATATCATATCTATATATGATATCCATATGTATGTTCTGATCACACATCTTATGCTATAATATTTGCACTTCTTTTATTCTTATCTCTTGTCCTTTTTACTAAGTAGATTTGTCCTTTCCTATCCATTCCTTATTCCCCTTTTACCTCTAATTCTTTGACTCTCATAGTTTGTCCATAACCTAAAACTTTCACTTTTTTGTTTTTTATTATATAACTCAAGTTATTGTTGCTTTATGTTAATACACAACATGTTAATTCTGTGGAAACTTGTAAGATGGTCTCTATACTGTTCAATAATCGTGTATAATCTCTTTATATGTACTGTTAGTTTCCCATAAATAAGTAAATAAATAAATGCTTATCGATCATTTAGGCAGGGCAAAGTCTAAAGTTATGGAAATCCAGCTCTAGAGCTCGGTGCAAATAGGTTCTGGAATCTCATAGGCCCGGTTGTTTCAAATTCGATCAAAGTAAGCGTAGAGTTTAAACTGAAATTTTACGTTCTCCACCAATCAGACGATCCGTTTTCGTAAAAATCTATGCTTTTATCGACCGCTTACTTTGATCGAACTTGAAACAACCGGGCCTTAGTGCCAAATAATACTCACGATTACAAGCGTTGGTTTATTGGTGCAAAGGTCACGAAAGAGGTTTGTCGCGGAGTACAAAGTTCAAAGCGTGTTGCAGTTACGGCGGTCGGCAGAAGAGTGTGGTTGTGTGATCAAGCTCCTGGTTGGTGATATTTCGTTCGATGCATGTGGCTAGAAGTCACAATGGGCCTCGACTCTTATAATTACTGGGTTTGGTATGCCGTTTGGAAAAGAAAGATAAATACGTTATGACGTTGCCTAGCCGACATGCCATTTCGTTTACAAAAAAAGGCTCCACGGACTTAACATGCACATAATGCTCCGACCGCCAGACGGTATTGCAATGAGAATATGGGTCCGTTGATTAAATAAAATTCAAAATTGTACTTTATATAGCTAGAATACTACACATGAAACACATCGCTTTGCGAAAGAGGTATATTGTAAGAAAAACCGAAATGTCAGTTGACAATAAAATAACAATTATTCCTTTACATAAAAAATGAATTCGCCTTCTCACAGGATTAACAAAATTTAAATAATAAAAGTAATGTCATTCTAGATTGCGCAAATTGCACTACGATTACTTTAAAGTCAGTTCAATTACATAAAAGATAAACTTAGTGAAACTAAGATTTTCATGCAAAAATAATATAAAGGTTTCATTTAAGGCCCATCATGGTATATTTAATAAACAAAATTTAATGATGTCTAGTGCACCTTGATCCACAAAATTCAAGGGATAATTACAATTAAACTGACTGAATGCGGTGGAAATGCGGTCACCAAGGCGCTTGTGTAGAAAATATTTGGTCGATAGAGTGAGGAATGAACAGATTAGAAGTGAATGCAATGCTGTCTGTAGTGTGGTAGGCAGAATAAAGAAAGGATTGCTGAGATGGTTTGGTTATGTAGAACGTATGAGCGAGGAAAGGATGGTTAAGAAAATATATGGGGTGAGTGTTGAACAGAAGGCGTCCGCGAAAGACCTGGCATGATCAAATACTACAAATATTGTAGGATGGCCCTGTTAAAAGCCTCAACAACCGTAGAGCTTGTATGAGGAGATGTATGAATGTAGCCGAAGCAAAAATGGTGTGCCAAGATAGAAGAATATGGCGTTCTATCCTTTCTGCCTACCCCTGCGGAGAAACGGCGTGATGGTTAGTTAGTTCGTTAGTTAAAAAACAAAAAACAAAATATGCCTAAAAAGGCGTATTTTGTTTTTTGTTGAACACAAACTAACCTCCTGAATTGAATATATAATTAGCACTTGTTCATTAATACTATGTCTAATATATAATCAAACTAGCAATGCACAATTACCATATTCAAACATGTATATTTATATTTATTCTTTCTTCCTTATTTTCTTTGGCATTTCATTAAAGATAGTCTTTGCACTGTGCATGACAAATTTTTGAGATTTGATCTACTTTTTGAATGGAAGTCTCAATCTACTTCTTGCATCATGATCGTTTTCATGTTAATTAGCATAAAGGCTTTTAAATATCTTCAAGTAACATGTTATTATTTTAGCCAGCATTTAATGGTGATAGAAAAGTCTGTCGGTGTCCTAGCAAACTATTTATTATATTAATTTAACGTTTGATGTAGAAGTATTTATTTAATAATAGCGCCGGTATCATTGTGCTAAATTGTACTGAAATCTTTGCGCTGGCCTGTAAATAAATTAAAGATATTATTTAGACAGTTTTCGGTTTGGTTTGCGGAATATACTAGTATATTTACGCGAGTGTCAGTCAATCTCGATTGGTTTATAGTTCAATAAGCAGGGAATTGGCGCTCGTTGTATAGCGATTAGGTTGCGGTGATTACGTCTAAGTAGGTAATACTAATATAGCAAATAAATAATTAAACAGTAGTATAGCGAAATTCGGTTTATTTTCAAACGTTGAAAAGTTTCTACTGATTGTATAATCTAATTAATAAAAATAAACTTAGTTTTCAGCATAGACATACTATGAATATAGACTAGTCACTAAAAAACAAATCTGAGACATCTAGTTTCTGCTGTCTTCTATTGCGTTCCAAGAAAGAGATAAACAGGGTTGTGTATTGTATTAATATTATATATATATATATAATATAGATTATTTATATATATATATATTAATATATATATTATATAATATATATATATATCGCGCGGACATTTATACATTTTGGACACCTTAGACCAACTCCCGCAATGTGCGTCTATGTTCACAGTAACTCGTGTTGCCGTTCTGTGTGGCAGATATTTTGGTTTGTAACTAGTCTATATTTATAGTACGTCTATGGTTTTCAGCACTTTTGTATTGAAAAATATTAACATGTTTCAGAGCCCATAGCCCAACCTTTTTAACAGTCGGGCAAAATTGACGATTCAAAAATCACAGGCGGGCCACTGACCACTGACGATTCCTATTTTTATTACTTTTGTTGACGATTTAAATTAAGCCTTAGTTATTAAAGTATTATGTAACAAAAGAAATACAATATAATGATGTTGTCGTTTATTAAAAAAATAGCATCTTCTGCCAAATAATGGATGAAAATTAAAAAAATCTAAATCTAAATAATTGGTACAATTAATGTGATTTCTGAAATTGTTTCTGTTTTAATAATTCTCTTTTGTTTTGGCGTCAGATCAGATGTTGACACTGTTGACAGTATGAACAAATCAGAAATATGTTGTTCAGTGAGAGATGTGCGATAATTATTTTTATAAACGTAATTAAGATTTGAAAACATCTTTTCACAAACATATGTTATATCCGAAACTACTTACAAGTTGAAAGTCTTCTTTTGTCATTATAAAGCGCCCAACCCCGGTTGGGCGGCCTTGCCATAGCCCTTTTGTCAGAATACAATTGTATACTAATAAATTAAACTCAAAAATCAAAGTAGGTATAAATAATCAACATATAGAAAAAATTATATATGGAAAATGAATAATAATAAAGTGAATAATAATTTATTTTCATGTTAAGTAGGTACTTTATTATTATTCATTTTCTGTATATAATTTTTTCTATATTTTGATTGTCTATATGTCTTCGATTTTTGAATTTAATTTGTTAGTATACAATTGTATCCTGACGAAGGGGCCATGGGCTCTGAAACATGTTGATATTTTTCAATACAAAAGTGGTGAAAATTAAGTTCATTTTTATTAATTATATGAATAATGTCACCACAAAATTGTTTTGCTGTTTTTGAAGAAGATGAATATATAATCATTTTGGCTCGAACCACCGATCACCAGATCACTAGGCGAGCATCACGACCATTACACCAACGAGCTACTCTATATAAATTCACCTTTATCATGTTTCTCGTATATAATAGGGTAATTTCACATTTTACAGATATCTATGAAAATATATGAAATAGATTCAGAAAAATAAATTATATTTTGTATGGATTGTGTGGAATAATGTTTTCATTCTTGATTTTATAATAAAAATCTTATAAAATACGAATCTTTAAAACGCGATGGGATTGGTCGTAACGTTGTTTGGCTAGAATTATAGATAAACATACGTGATCTATGGTGTGTCACTGTAATTTGTTTCGTTTCTATGGTAACCGTTCATCTCGCTTTGTTTTTACTGGCGTTTGCGTGGTTTTTTATGGACTTTGCCGTGCTTGTGCTACTTTAATAAAATAACTATCTAAGAACACATTTAAAATAACGATAACTTACCGAAAATTGACGCTTCAATGTTGGATTCATTTTTCAGTTTTCAGGAATGAATTTTTACATTTGGGTACCATATAACATCTACAAAACTTTTTCCCTGACATTATGGACACACTATACAAAAAAGCCGGCTTGTTTTGTAAAAAAACGAATTAACGTCTAAATACGCGAATTCGCCGTCACGTGTTACACGTCGGATGACATAAAAAGACATGCCAAACGTCACTTGCGAAAATAAGCGTTTTGGCGGGTGTTTTAAATCGTGATTTTGAATATCGTTTTTTAATGTTAATATACAATTTAAAAGAAAATATTTTTCATAAGCGTATTTTCTAAACCAAAATAAAGATTTTTCTATTTAAAAAAATGTGAACCCTATTCTGCGACTTCTATAATTTATGTTAATTAACAATTATCCCTTCGTTCACGAATGCAGTAATTGTGTTCACATAATATGCACATAAACTATTGTCTAAATTAACTTATTTATAAAAAAAAAACTAACCCATAAAAACCAAGTTTTTATTTTACTCCCTTTCTTTGTAAATTAAGTTTACCATCGTGTAATTAAATAATTGATTGACTGAAAATGAAACATGTCTAGACAAATATCTATGTCAAAAATCTATAAAAATATCTCTTTATTATTTGATTTCTTCCCAAAAAACCGAAGTGTGCTGTCATCTGTGAACCAATTGTCATAAATTTTCGAAATTCGTAGTGAAGTACCTAATACCTACCGACGGATTAATTCAAATTTTAATATTCCGTGACGTTGTCAGGCCGCCGTTGCTAATCAAACTTTTTTAATGATTCCAATTTGAAAAAAACATTAAAATATCTAAAAATCTAAAATTATACTACAATTATTAAAATTTTTAACGAAAATTTGATAGATCTTCTTGATCGTCGCCACGAGTCTACTTGCCAAGTTTCAGCTCGATTGGATCACGGGAAAACGGTTAAAAATCGATCCAAAGTTTTTTTTGACGGCAAGCCGGCAAGCAAGCAGACGCCACGAGTTAATATAAAGGGAGTAATAAGCCGCGGATGTTTGTACTATATATATCCTTGGGAGGACTTTTTTTTATAGGCGCTACACGGTCACATTCCGTTGGAGTGTAATGGCCCAAGGCAAACGTTCTGCAAATTGAACGTGATCGGCAGACGTGAAACAATAAAAATTTTTCTCGTTCTCGAGGAGAATAATGGCGTATTTATATTGGCGGGCAATGAGTGGTCTGAGCGGTCGCGCAGGGTCGGCTCGGGAGCAGACTTCAAAGGAGCGCCAGCTGTGCAGCACCAGATCGGTTATTTCGCACACTGCTCGTGCCGTGTCATTTGTACATACGAGGGATTGTTCACGAGCGGCAGGATTCGATTCGATTCATGAAAATATGATCGGTTTCTTTTTCCACACCACTAATAAATGCGTACGTTATCTCTCGCTTACTACTGTAATGGTATCTACGCTCATCTCCCGAAACAGGAAATAAACAAATTACAATCTGTATTTAATGCCGCCGCAAGACTCATTACCGGCGTTTCAAAGTTTGCGCACATCTCAAACCATCTTCAAAACCTTCACTGGCTTAGATGTCCAGAGAGGATTGAATATAAGCTTTGTCTTACAATATTTAAGGCTATTCACAACATGGCCCCTCAATACATAACCGACTTCTGCATTCCATTCTCTGCAAATAATATACAACTAACACTTCGCTCAGCATCAACATCTAATACATATAGGTTAGCTGAAGTAAATCGCGTCCACAAAACTAATTTCGGTGATCGTGCTTTCGCGGTGGCTGGACCAAAGTTATGGAACAAACTACCTTATAAACTGAGACAAACAGACAGCTTACCACAGTTCAAAAAACAACTTAAGACGCATTTATTTAGCCAATCCTATAAACATATAGAATCTGACCACAACAACGCTAGCTAATGTTTTCCACTCCTATTGTGCACTCCGCGAAAACACCTTATTCTTTCAAGCATTCCCAACTATTATAGTACTCAATTTTAATTCCATTTCTTGTATGCTACCTAGTGAATAAGTAATAGTAAATAAGTTTTTTTCTTTTCTAGCAGCAAGTTGTTTTGTAAGATAATATTTTTTCTGTGTAAAGCGCCCTTGAGGTGAGTATTCGCGAAAACGGCGCTATATAAGTTATGCATTTATTATTATTATTATTATTATTGATCATTCCATACAAGTAAAATGTCAATTATAATAATTTCGTTGTCTGTCCGTCCGTCCGCGTAACTTCGTGTAAAGTTAGTAACATTTTACTCCCTTTATATTAGGGTTGCCGTCGAAAAAAATTTGGATCGATTTTTAACTCTTTTCCCGTCATCAATCGAGCTGAAACTTTGCAAGCAGACTCATGGCGACGATCAAGAAGATCAATCAAATTTTCGTTAAAAAATTAATAATTGTAGCATAATTTTGATATTTTTCAAATTTTTAATGTTTTTTTTATACAAGTTGTATGGATATTTCAACGCACATGATAGACGCGAAACCCGAAAATGAGAAAGGGAGTATTGTAAAAACTTGGTTTTTTTGAGTTACTTTTTTTACTCCCTTTCTTTTAACTCGTAGCGTCTGCTTGCTTGCCTGTCGAAAAGGCTTTAGATCGATTTTTAACCCTTTTCCCGCGATCCAATCGAGGTGAAACTTTGCAGGCAGACTCGCGGCGACGATAAAAATGATTTAACAAATTTTCGTTTAAAAAAGTTAATAATTATTGTATAATTTTGGATTTTTCGAAATTTTTTAATACTCTCTTTCGTAGCGTCGCCCGACTCAAGCCCAACGCGTGGGGCAAGCGCCAATCCTGTTTCAACTAGTAAATAAGAAAGGGAGTATAATAAATACTTGCTTTTTATGGGTTAGTTTTATCATAATAATTTTTTTTACGAAATTTTTTTTTCCAAATACTGTTTTTTTCGAAAAAATTTTTTCGATAAAAATTATTTCTTATATATGTAGTCTTTATTAACGTTTAAACTTAAAAAAACCTACAGCTAGTTGCATCAGAACAGACATTTCCTAGTGATGTAACTACCTTCATTTATATGTATAAATTCATACGAAATAAATAAATAAATGCTTCGATAACAATTTTCTCATCTTCAGGATAACTAGTATAGTATAGTAACCCTAGTTACGCTGAAACTAGGGTACTAGGTTCACTATTTCACTATAATTTATAAGTTCACTATAATTCTTACAATTATTTCACAAAATAATGCAACTCCATGATTAGCCATATCTTTGAATGACTTGTTGAACCAAATCTGTGATTGTATTATTTATTTATTAACTATCACATACACTGCAAATATATTATACACTTACACCAAATTTTTTTTAAATAAACGATAGTTTAAAAAATCGCGTTTTTTAAAAATAAGCATTAAAAAGTATAACTATATTTTGTAAAATAACAATTATTAAAAACATATAAATAAAAATACAATGACAACAATAAATGATTATGATATTATCAACATAAACATGATATATGATCAAAATAAGCAAAAAATTGTATTTAATATAATAGCACTAATCACAATAGGCGATCTGATATCCTAACAATATTTTTATATGAAAGAATGTTCTAAGAACACAGTTATTGGATTTGGTCCCCAGAGGGATAATTAATTAATTAAGGATAAATTATAGAAGTCTCACAGAGACGAAGCTATTTATATGTGAGAAAAGTTAATGGAAGTCTCTTATACGATGGCTCAGGGCTTACAACCTGTATGAGCTGGTTTAAGTGATCACTGTACACAATGCAACGTTCACCAATTCCATCGTATGAACATCAACACATTATCAAATTTTTGAAAGTTCTGTGTATACTTAGTTCGAATCAAGAAAATTTCATATATTGCACTGAATTCTGCTAGAGACATCTGTTGTTATTTTTTTCATTTACAAGTTAGTATACATAGATTAGAACTGGTAATGATACCACTATATTTTATTTTTCAAATTGTTTTTTTTTAGCAATATTCCTTATTAACGTATATATGATATTCTTTCGAATTATTACACATCTACTAAAATACGCCTGAAAATCTTTTTTTTTTAATTTTTAACTCATTTCGTGCTCCAGCATATTATATTTTTAGAAATATTTTTATATGAAAATATGTTCTAAGAACGCACTTACTGGATTTAGTCCGCAGAGGGATGATAAATTAATTAATCCCTGAGCCATTATATAAGAGACTTCCATCTACTTTTCTCATATATAAATAACTTCGTCTCTATGAGACTTCTATAATTTATCCTTAATTAATTGCTCACAGGACAATTGAGCATATGGTAACAAACAAATATAAACATATATTTTTAAGCTAAGACAAGCCCTGTCCCAGAATAAAGTCATGGCAGCAGAATATTAGTTGTCTGTGGGAAGTTATCTTTGCGTGTACCTGTCTTGTGTACCTTTGCCAAGTGTGCATCTGTCTTGTTTGCAGTTATCGTGGAATGATTCAATCGGATAAATAGTTTGAAAAATAAACAATTAAATATCCTAGCTAATTTTAGTCTGCATTCGTCCAAGAATATTTTATTTACCTGAGTTTGAAAATAGTAAGAGTATTGATGTGACGCGTAAATTGTGTACGTATCTTTAATTAAAAAGAATAAAATAACTAACTAACTAACTAACTAACCATCACGCCGTTTCCCTGCAGGGATAGGCAGAGAGGATTGAACGCCACACTCTTCTATCCTGGCACACCACTTTTGCTTCGGCCACATTCATACATCTTCTCATACACGTTCTACGGTTGTCGCGGCTTTTAACAGGGCCATCCTCAAATACTTGTAGTACCTGATCGTGCCAGGTCTTTCGCGGACGCCCTCTATTCCTGTTGCCTTCAACATTCGCCTCATATATTTTCGTAACCATCCTTTCCTCGTTCATACGTTCCACATGACCAAACCATCTCAGCACTCCTTTCTTTATTCTATCTACCACACTACAGCTAGCATTGCATTCACTTCTAATTTGTTCATTCCTCACTCTATCGACCAAAGATTTTCCACACAAGCGTCTTAGTGACCGCATTTCCACAGCATTCAGTCTACTTTCATTCCTCTTTTGCCAATTCCAGGCTTCACTTCCATACATAAGGGTTGGCACTAGAACGCCATTATGTACCGCTAGTCTTGCTTCTTTTGACAGATTCTTATTGGCCATAATTGCATTTAGTGCACCATTAACTTTGTTTCCCGTAGTTACTCTCCTTTCGATATCATTCTCAGCCTTGCCGTCTCTACTAAACATACTTCCCAAATACACAAACTCGTTCACTTGTTCTAAGCATTCGTTGTTTATAATTACATCACACTTAGTCACTATAAATAGAATAAAATATGGTTGATAAAACCTCCTTCAGACTAAACCCTTTCATCTCTGCAAACGGAACTCTTCAAAAAAGGCACAGGCGACCTGGCTTGCATCAAACGTCATAGCGGTTGATTAATGTTCATTTTTCATTTGAGTTCAGTTCGAGAGTTTTGCGTTCGATCATTAAGGTGAAGTCATTAAACTCAACACAGCACAAACGTAAAAATGAAACAAAAACTGGAATGAACCGCAGAAAGAAATGCATCATCAGACTACAAAGTATTAGTTTTAAATGGCTATTTTACTAGATAAATGCTGAGTTTGCTAAACTAGCAGTTCTGTTTACAGGCCTATCCTAATCGATAGGCAACAAGCATAGTAATTTAACGAGCGGGGTTCCAAGCGGCTGAAATGAGAGTGGCACTATAGCTCAACCGCTGAGAGCTTTGGTGTGACTCATCTCATTCTGTTATCATCCGTTTTCTTCTTTTATATGTACCTACCCAATCGTAGTACAAAATGAGAGATTAGAGATTACACATTAAGAATTCTTTTAGCATTCGTCATAAAAAACCTCTCGGTGGTTGACCTTATAGTATTATTATCCATTATTCCATTATGGAACCGAGTAAAGAACTCCACAATTAGATAAAGTCTCGGTATGGAACTCCTGATCCATTAAACACAGCGATCCCATCCCTAGATGAACTGGTTTAAGTGAGTATTTACAGTAAAAAAATTATGCCAATTTACCGGTTATTGAGGATCCAACGCCCAGCAATGAGCACATCAACAGAAAGAGTGAAGATACCCAGTGAGGTAAATAAAGAGAATCTGTGTGAATGAAAATGTGGCACAAAATGAACTGCAGTTATTGAAAGCGATGACAGTGTATTTGTAAGTCTCCAGTCCTCGGAGAACGCGAAGCAGAAGATAGGA